>JAQGCM010000035.1:0-51502 GCA_034699705.1 Hymenaphorura dentifera
TTGTTGTTGAAATGATTTGTATGCTGAATTGGTTGACGTGGCAAAGGCTGAAATTGACATTGGCATGCTACCAAACACTATTCCTGCTACTCCCTACATCCCTAAGGTGCATACCTAAATGGAATGAATTGCACGTACTGCATGCAGATGTGACTATTATATTGCACATTTAGCATTTTTTATGCACTTTTAATTCGAAATACTAAAGCACTATGCATTATGCATGTAAACTTTGTTGAGGATTTTTGAAACAAACAAATGACTCGATCGACTAGCTGGATTTCTAAGATTTGTTTGGTTAGGGCCGGGATTGGGCTTTTTCAGGGTTCGGGTTTGAAATTAGGTTTGAACTCTGCATCCCTGTCAGTGCCATGCAAGCACTACATGCCCTTCTCATCCTGGCCACTAATTGTTAAACTAATTCCAATTCTGTGTTTTATGCTTGCTATGGACAGGGACAGGGCAGACAGATTGATTATTTTGGATCCTAGACTAGATGACTACCGGCGGCTGGTTCTAACCAGCAGCCTGTAGATCTATTTGTGGATGTAGTCTTTAGGACGATATAATTGAACCAGGTATGGAATGGAAGTTAATTACCATTGCCAGTTTCCAAGGTTAAGCCCAACCCAAAGCATTGAGAAGTTGGAGAAGTGATTGAGTAAGTAGAGTACGGAGGACCTTAGCAGCGTAATTTGTAATAATTAAGTTGATTTATTGTGAGGCTGTCAGCTCTCTGAATCTGAACCCATTATAGTTCCCAAACTAGCAAATGTCTGAGAAAGGCTGAGAAGCCCAGTCGGACTCGGAATGTTTAAGCCTAAACCCTTTGAATGAATGCATGTAGCGAATTTCTAATACTGGAGTGGAGTCTACCCTGAGTACCCTGTTATTAATCTGCCTATACATGTACATTGCATTTTGCATTGCTTTGAAGATTTGAGGTGAATTTGCTTGCTGGCTCCATCCGAGGCTGAGGCTAACTTAAATTAACGTGAGCTAATAAATTATCTTGATTTTGAATGCGAAAATACAACGAACGTTACGATGTACTCTTTCCTTGTATCTTTGGAATGAAAATGGAGTCTCCTTCATGCACTGCGTGCACTGCAGTAGTGGCTGTAATGGAATGACAGTCAGTTAGAAGTAGTTGTAGTCCTAGTCGTAGTCGTTGTGGTTGTGGTATGCAGAATTCCTTTCCAGATTTCTATTTGTGAATTGAAATAGTTGGAGTTGGAATGATGCTGTAGAGCACGGATTCGATGTAGAAGTACAAAAAAACAGGACAGAATTCTCTCCGTTGGCATCTCCTTAATTACTTCCAGTCCAGTAATGGTTTGGTACTGTTGTTTTGAGTGCGCAATGGAAGCGGGCATATGTGTGTGTGTGGGTAGTAAATTAGTTGAGCGTTGTTTTTTATGGATCGGATTTATGTGAATGTACACTTAGCCATGTAATTAATATAGGTAGGGTGTATCGAACATTTTACTTGGAATTTTGGCACCGGTACCGGTACAACCCATTTCCATTCGCGCGGTGCAGCGCTCTTCAGAGTTTATTGTCGAGGTTTACCTCTTCCACAAAAAATAGAGAAGCTGAGGCTTCTAGCTTTTAATGGAAGCCGAAGCTAATGGTCAGAATGCGAAATTAGAGTTTTTTTTTGGTGTAAAGACGGCAGAGTGATAAAATTGCGATTACTCAAATCGGTAAACAACTGCTCGGACCGCCCTGCCAGGCCAAGCCAATCGCTCGATTGCTGGAACTGCAAGTAATGGCGCCTCCTGCAATCAAATCTGCATTATATCTACTATTGTATTGTAGCCTGAACACCTCATCCCCACTCCCCCTCTGGAGGCTTGGAATGACGGAGAAAGTTGGCATCTGAACTTTCTCCGCAATTTAGCTCAACTCTACAAGTATGTGGCCATGACCAATGGCGATTTCATATTTTGGACTCATGGCATGGCAGTGTAGCACCTTGAGCAAGATTGCGGTTTGGATTTCAGATTTGTTCTATTGGTTTTATAGTCCATTTGAATTGTACGTGAAAGCAAAGCAAGGTTGGACGAGGTAGGACCCAGCCCAACGAGCAGAAACAAAACAAAGTGTTGAGCTGTTACTTATTGTTATGATTAAAAGTGCACTTACATAACTCGAATTGTTGCATACATGTGTGCAACACATGGGTTAAATGCTCCAAACTATAACTAACCCGCCACTGCCACGGTCTCGCCTGAGAACAGAAACAATGTAATTTAATGTGCACTAAACCTGATACTCTACATACTCTGCAATCTGCAACTACTTTTGCCCATGGAGCTTTGTACGGTTTGCTCGGTTTGGTTTGGCCTGGTCTCGGTCTCGGTCCATGTAGAGTAGAGAAGACTCTCTCGCTAACTCGGCTCTGAACTAAGTCTGAAGTAAACAATAATATTGTTCTTAGTTACATTGCTTTGGTCTTGGTCTTATCATTTGAAAGAGAGTGAGGCGAGATAAATGATTCCATTCCGAGTGTCATGGTCCCATTCTCGTGCCTGTAATTGGTGTGACAAGAGTTTATGGAAATGTAGAGTGGATAGTCGTGGAAACTGTTCCGCTAAACTCTTGCATTGCCTGGAGTAGTAAAGTAGTAGCAAAGTAGAGCAGAGCACGAGCACGACGACCAGACCAAATCTTCTTCTGGTCCTTTTGTCTTTTTCGGGACTATTTCTCTTGTGCATTGCTTGCTCCAGTCGCACCGCAGTCGAGTCTCCAATCTTCATTCCAACGAAAGATAGACCTGCCAGACGCTAGCTTATGGGGTTTTGCTTGCTACGCTTAAGCTACGTAACGCACCATGGGTTTTATCTAACTCCATAATTCTTTTTGAAAATTTGAACAAAAAAAAATGCGCACCTGACGTGCTCTTCTATGTCGACGTCGTTTAAATTCCTTTTGTGTTGGAATAAATAATAAATATCGTCGTTAGATAACTTCAATTGAGTGACGAGCAATTTTTGTAACTATCAATAGAATACTAGTACGGACCTACCATTACATTGCATTGCTTTGGGGGGATAAAATGTGATAGACGAAGGTGAACTGGTGAACTGCGGTGGAGGGGCAGTCCGCACATAAAAGAAAGCTATTAGGCCCTGGATAGCAGTAAGACATTCGCATTAAAAAAAAAGAACCGAACCGATAGATAGTCGTAAACCATCATCGTTTTTCAAGTGTGCTGTGCTTTTGCTGTTGCACTTTATGCTGTTGCTGCTCTGTCCAACTGTCTGTCTGACTGGTTTAAGATTGAACGTGGATGTTATTGCGTTTTTGGCTATTGTAGTTTGTGGCGAAGAATCAAGGAGTCGTCGATGGCTTCACAATAAATAAGGGATCTGTCTCTTGAGCCTTTTGCATGACCCTATTGAGGTCAGAAAGTGTCATTAATCTATCGTCGCTCTGCGTGAGATGTAAGATTCTTCTAACTTCTTCCCTCCCCTGTTTTCCCCTGGCAGGCATTCGGCGCTTCGGAAGAAAATTTTGTGATGGGAATGGACTTAGGCCAAGTCAAAGAAGTAGAAAAGAAAATCTTCTCCTGTCAAGCAGAACTACCTTTAAGCTTCGTACCTGCCCATGCGGTCGAACTGGGATTAAAGACATAAATGTGTGTATTGGAAAGGTGGGCCCTGCTCGACTGTGGATTCGAAAATTCGAATTCTGTCTATTTCCCCTCATTGTCATTGCGTTATCCAGAACAGGATTGAGTCACATTTAGGATGGAGACGGAGAGGACTACGTATTTCGTCAGGATGGGTGTTCCGGGTTCTGGTGGACACAATTTGCTAAGATGATCTAGCAAATTGTTCATTTCCTCATAGCTTGTGGCATTTGTGGCATTATTCGACGCTTGTTTTGTCGAGTTTGTTCTGTAAACTGTACGTATTGTTACACGGTTTAGTTGGTTTTGTTGTAGGAAGACGAGAAACGTAAGTTAGGTCACGGTTTGTCTTGCTCATAGTTTTTGGAACGTGAGTGAGGACAAGGATTTGACCCAAGTCCTCGAGATTATGCACGTGCTTGTGCTTACGTAATGGCACAGGGTATCCTTGTGCTTGTGCCGTACGACTGAAATCGTGAACACGAGGATTTCATAAAAGTATTTTGAATTGAATTCGTAAAAAGATAGAGAGCACGCGAGATGCAATGCGAGGAAAAATGAAGAATCACGAACCATTTGTAAATGTTGGGGAGACAAAAAGAGTAGTCTCGGGTTGAGCACGTTTAACAAATATTGAAGTTTAGGATCAGACAGAGGAACTAGGGAATTGTACGGGTACGGGAGCACTGCACGGGGAAAAAATGATGAGCTTGCCAATTACACGGACAGGACTTTAATCTCACCAAATCCGTTGGAATTTTCTTCAAATCACACAAAATTACGCCCCAACCACGCGTGGATTTCCTGTGGTTTGGAAATTTTGTGTTTATTTGTTTTTCGGAAATTCTATACTACACGTACTTACTCCTTGTGATTACTTTAAGCTCGGTTAATTTAAAAATTTCGATTTGCAAAAAAAGTAAGAATCTTCTGGCTTTCTAAAATTCAATGACAGTTGTTATGCTAATCCGAATCCGAAACATGAACTTGTGAAATGCTTACTTCTGGTGAAGGTTCACCTAATTTTGGACGAATGATGTCAGAGATAATTTAAGTAGATTTGGTCTGCTCTTGCGCTGTCAAAATTTGGCCAACTCACTCTACAAAGCAAAACTAGTAAGCTGAAACTAAACGCGTGTAGTAGGACAAAAGCATCAAATATCTCATGTGTCGAGTTAATTCAAACTTGGACTTAATTGGAAGCTTAGATCCGGAATTGTTGATTCGCGAACCGGAATACGTACCTGACTACATATGCTCCATGTATGTCTTGAGTACATTTGGTGCCAGTGAATTACATTTGTGTGATGGATATTGGAGTAAATGTGAAGGACAAGTGCGCGGCTCCTGCTCACTGTCATCCTCAGACCTAGACTATGTACATGTATGTAGTTTTGAGAGTACGGAACATGCATGATGCTCATTTAGAAAATGTCACGCTCAGTCAAAAGATATGATGCCGATGCGATCCAATCCAAGCCATATGGTCTGGTCTGCTTTTCGCTACGCTGCGCTATGCTAGATTACTTTATATCATATCTAGATCAGAATACCCGGACGGGTGAAATTACGTAACTATATGGAGTTTAGTTTTAGCCAGGTCTGAGCTAAAGCTAAGTCTTTATGCTTAGCCCAGCATTCCTGCCTTACTTCCAGTTCCAACGTCACGTACACGTACAAACTTTGTACGTAGTACATAACAAGCCGCCACAAATTTCTCCAAAGCATTTGGCAATGCAATTGGAATGAATGATGTGATGTGCTGACTAACCCGGAATGACTTTGTAGTACTCCGGTTAAAGTCCGATGAAGTTTCACCACCAGCAACTCTGTTCGTTTTATTTCTTCTTATGATGATGTGAAATGTATCTAAAAAGACAGATGCAATTCGTCGCTCTCGAGAATGGAATGTAATATACGGATGGATGGATGGATGACTGGATGAATGAAGGTTTAGCAAGGAAGCAGCAGCAGCTAAGGTTTTCGGTGGTACTCAGACTCATACGCAGATGAAGTAAAGGGTTGAAGTAGCAGCGAGCGACGAATTTATTACATGCCTTGAAGATGAGACGATGGAATGAAGGAAGGGAAACTACCCGGGTAGTCTAGTCTAGTCTACGTAGTAGAATTCTGAACGCGTTTGGAAGTTTCTTCTTTGGGGAAAGAGACCATTAAAGAGTTAAAGTTGAGCTTTCGTTCTCTTGGGACATTAGCATAGAAGCGTCGCCATCACATCGTCCTCGTCATCTCACATACGTACATACGGTGAGAGTGAGTGCATGCATGGCATGAATGTATTTGTTGATGATGAGTCTTTTCAAGTGCATGTGCTTCATCTCTTCTCCCAACCTGCCAAATCAAAGTTTATCTGAGGAGGACGAGGAACACAAATTAATTAATTTAGTAGCCAAAGCCTTCGGAGGCATCTAGGCCAGGCTTTCCCAAAGTTACGGAAAAAGAGCAGAAGGAGAAATTTGAGAAAGTTGAACAGCTGAGTTGCCAAGCTTGCAAACTGGGAAAACAATCTCTAGCATTTAGCAATTAATCGAAGGGGTATTAATTGCAAGGGTCGAGTACAGGTCGGGGAGTAAATTTGATGGTGTGGGCACCAAGACGACGACGGAGACAAGTGGATTTGAGGGGGATGAAGAAGTAGGAAAGGGTGGGGCGAGCGTTTGTAGAGGGGGGGGGCAAGAAAGGTGGGTAGTTTAAGTGTAAGTGCTCATTCATTAGTGAGTCAGGGGAAAGCTAAAGAGGATGATGAAGAGTGTCGTCTGAGGTAGACAGGACAGGAGGGGAATTTAAATGGAAAGTGCCAAATAGAGGAGGAAATGGGTACTCGGAGGACTCATAGTCCTCTCCTCAAGCAAAGCAATGCACTGCACTGCACTGGAATCTAATGCTCTCTGCTCCAAAAACACCCGGGTATCTACTAGCAGTACTATATGCTTTCGTTTTTGGTTTTGCCCAAAGATCGATAAAAGAGTTCAGTTACACAAAGTGAGAGAAGAGAGGAGTTTTTGGGTTTGGCCATCACATTCCATTCCATTCCATCGGAACTCAACTTATTGCGAATGCATTGCACTGGAGAGATAAATGCCCGGTTAAGATGAGGGGGGATACTTAACTTCAGCAGCTCTGCTGTTCCATTCCAACTCATCTAGCCCAACCACATTGGCATTAATACTGCTCCTGTACTGTACTGCTGCTGCTCTCCCGACTGCCCAAGGGTTTGGATTTAAAGGATTGGCTGAATTCGCAATCTCTTCGTCCCATCGACTTAGTTTAATTAAAGAGAGATAAGTAGACGACTCGTACGAGTCTTGACGGCGGCAAGCAGGGCAGGGGGAAGTGGGATCCGATGAAGGCAAGGTACACACAAGGGACAAGAGCACGTGTTCCTCAAGTTAGTAATTATGAGAAGAGTTGCTCTCAGGCAGGCTTGCTAAGCTATTGATTGGATTATTTGGTAATATTTAACTTGTTCTGCCTCCCGGCTGTACGTATGTAGGAACCGTGCTGTTGAGTGCGGACTCGACTCGACTCCACAAG
The DNA here is from genome assembly GCA_034699705.1 of Hymenaphorura dentifera. NCBI lineage: Eukaryota > Metazoa > Arthropoda > Collembola > Poduromorpha > Onychiuridae > Hymenaphorura > Hymenaphorura dentifera. Next base: position 7,190 of record JAQGCM010000035.1, read on the forward strand.
CTGAACGTGTGCTAATCATTACACTGAGCCGCAGTGTTGTGTTAATTACTCACCTTTAATTCCTTCGCATCAAAATGAAACAAAATCTTCAACAGGCTGAGCAGAGCAGAGCCCAGGGATTTACATACGTCAATTTAATAAGTAGGCAAGGAAAGCGGGTTAGAGTTGAGTAAGGACTGATTTAAGGGGTGAGAGTTGTATTCTTTAATTAGTTGTTGGCTAAGTTTGGAATTACAGAGACGAGGAGATAATTGGAGAAATTATTTCTAGAACTAGAGCGGCGGACTTATTTTTTGCTGTTTGCAGTTTACGCTCTGCAATTTGCTATAATGGGCGGTATCATTCCGCAAAGATTTCGTCATTTAGATTGCGAGTTGAGCAAAATCAAAATGCCAAAGTGAACTAACGGCACACTGAACAAAACACCCGCCTCCGCAAGTTTTGCATCATTTCGGCCATCGTCTGCCCTGCTTGTCCATTACTTTACATAAGTTTCGTCGATTTGAGATGTTTCGTTTCAAATATAGAATTTATTTGTGGCGTGCATATCTCCTAGCATGGATTGTAGAGATAAATTTATAAAGACTATCAATAGCAATTTGTGAATGCAAATCCTTCTGATGGATAGGAAGGAATTGCATGTGCAAATACAAAACATAAGTTTGTACTTTCTCTACGTCTACATACATATGGAACGCATTGGAATACACAAGGGTGGAATAAGAACTGACATGCTGGATTACCCGTGCCCAGTGCTTTTGAAGGCAGACGAATAGGACAGAAATTCTACTACTACCCGGATCCGGGTAGTACTAGAACTCTCACTTCACTGCACTGGCTGGCTGTTCACATTCATCTCACAATGACTGCTTTGTCTGAGTTGATTGCATACAAATGTGTCGGTTTTGGGTCCTTCCACCACTACACACTACACACACACACTTTAGGAGAAAAGAAGTGTTTGATTTTTGTTTGTCTGTCTTCTTCGTCTTCTTGTGCGAAATGTGTCATAGACTGAATAATCTAAATTGTTTTGGACACTCGCCAAGAATCTCTCTCCTCTCGAGTAGTAGTTTCCATAATGAGTTGAGCTTTGCATTTGCATGCATTTCTCTCCGCATTTGCATTTACTTACTCCTCGAACAGAGCAGACCACATTTGCTTTCGGGTTGAGTAGGAAAGTAGTGACTTCAATGGCACCAACCAGGAGCGTAGGATGGCAGAATTGGATGATGATCCTCACTGAAAAATGCCATGCCTCTACGATATATCCATCCACGTCTGTCTTACTTTCAAAGCATGCAAGTTGCAAGCATGCTGGGCTAAAATGCGGCATCATTTTGGATCATGAAAGATATTCACTTCACTAGCACCACATGCAAGTACCATACCATTACTATCCCGGCACAGCTTCCAAACTTGAGACTAATTATTTGTCACGACTCAGTTTGTCTTTTTTCTCCATAGTTTGATAGTCTCTGGTCTTACATAATATGCCATATCCTTAAGCATCTGCATTGCATTGCAGTATAAGCGTTTTTACTTTTAGCCGAGAAAGTTTGATGCCGGGTATTATGGTACCCGTAACTCTGTGTCTGTACTGTAGGGTCCCCTCCATCCTTGCCAGCTGATATTCAATGCAATTCGACCGTGGCACGGCAGGCAAGCATTAGATTTGCCATAGTGTCAGTGTCATATGGCATGGCAGCACCGGGTAGTTTGGCTAGGCGGCTAGGCCTTGTCATAACAATGCAAACTAGTGTAATATAAGAGAGTGTAGCATTTGTTGGACATTGTTTCAAGAACATCCGATTTCAGTCAGCCCTGCACGGGATGGCCTAAATGCTTTAATAAGTCCGATTTTATTGGATTACAGAGAAAGTAGTAGTAAGAGGAGCGGGTGAGCCGAGCATGGGTTTGAGTGGCTCTCTGGTTACCTATATATTTCATTTATTTCATTTCAATCCATTTGAACACAACTCTTGTGTTCTACATGCTATTTTGAACAAGTTCTGAGTTTGGTTCGGTTCGTGCTTTTGGGATGTGAGGGTTAAAGCATAAATTCGTTCCAATGTCCATAATATTGCTTTGCATTGCATTGAATGATGGAGTCTTTCATGTCAGCGTCAATTCTCTTTTATCTACTAATAGTGCTATGCTTGTACATGGGAGAGAGAAATGGAACGAGTTTTGTTACGAGAAAGAGACGAAAGAGATTCTACACATGACAAGGAGCAGCAGCGTGCGTCAAGGGAAGGGATGAGAGTGACATAGATGTCTGTGTTTAGAAATCAGATTTATTCGGTTCATTGGGAATCAGGGCGGGGAAAAACGGAGTTAGACAGCAGTTGAGTACAGCACTACAACGCAGAAGAGTCGGTCGGAGTCTGAGTCTGCCTTGGGTCGTTATACTCTTCTTTTTTTTATTTATACATTGTATTGCATTGCAAACAAATTTAATTATTTCAATTTCTCCAATGTAGCGGCATGAGCGAGTGCTCATGTACGTGTACGTAGTACTTATTGTTAAAGAGTTGGAGCGCGATGCGATCGTGCAAACCGATTACGTGCTGCTGATTCTCTTCATTGATGAGACGGCACGACACGGCAGCATGACACAACGACGGCAGATAGGAAAGAAAGTAAAGTGTTTCGAACAAAACTTATTCTCCCAAGGCTATCAAGTGCAATGCAAAGATAATTCAATCAGAATCGAATGAAAGGAAATCGGAATAACTTTTCAAAATGCAACAATTACGATAGACAATGAACTTACAATGAAATTTAAACTTTGTTGTACAATGTACTGTCTTATTTCTGCATGTACGTATTGCAGAAGTTGTACTTTTGCGGTGATATTGAAGTTTGAGAATGAGACTGAGAACCGAAAGTTTCCTGAGGACTCAGACAGGACAAGAGTGAAATAGAGGCGAGGAGATATGGTGCGTGTCCAAAAATGAGTGTTTCTGACACTCGTGTTCAGAGCTCATGTACAGTGCACGTTACGTACGTAACACGCAGTACAACATGAATGTTTTACTCACTTCCTACGTACTTTTTATAATGCGAAAGTTTCACATTGCGAATGAATGCGAATTGGACCCATTCCCCCCGACTGTGAAAGGAATTGAGAGCTCATAGTCATTCATAAGCAAACGGGGAGCAGGAGCTGAAACAGAACGAACCACCCGCGAGGTATTTTCATTTTGTTAAAAGTGAAAATATGAGTGCAGAAAGTGGAAAGAAGCATGTTGTCGTCGTCATCGCATTTGGCATGGCAAGGAGAGTATGTGTGTATGCCCTGATTTCTTTTTCAAGTGCGGATGTGTTCCTTCCTAGCCCCGAGAGAAAGACTTTGATAGTTGAGATTGAGAGACTCGATTAAAAATAATTCATTTTTCCCTCTGGAAAGTAACTCGTCCAAGTCCAAGTCCAACAGCGGCGTAGTCGTAGCAGTGTCAAAAAAGCTTTAAATCTTGACACGCGAAATTAGAAAGTGAGCTGAACTTTGGAATTGTTTGGGTTGTCCCCCGTCCTCCCTCCATTTGATTGTTGAACAAAAACTTTCACGTTGCAAGTTCTAACTTTCACCCAACTTTCTCCCTGTCACTTTTCCCTTTCTTATGTATAAACTATGAGTATGAACGCTGCTGCTGTTCATTGTCAAACTCAAAGCCATACCCCATATGTTTGTTCTTTTACAATGTGCAATGTAGGTCATGCAGGCAGGCAGGCCGGTGAACTTTAAGATTTTCGGCTAAGACATTTTAATAAAATATGTATGTGAATGTGAACGAACGGAATCTTGGATAGATAACCTATGAAAAGCTAATGTATTTAGTGAGCCGTGAGCCTTGTCACTGTCACTTTGGGTGAGTGAGAGTGAAAGCAACTTCACACACATGCATGTATGGATCAGACCAGACCAGACCAGAGCTCGAACTGAGCTAAATTTCAAATCATCAAAATTTTATTTTTCTCCACTGCACTGCACTAACATAATATTAGGAAAGTGAAGGAGATCTTGAGTACTTTAACTTATAAATGGATAAGAGGAGAAGGCAGTCAGGCCAGGCAGGCCGGACTCTTTCTCTCTTCTGTCTTGTCTTAGCTTAGCATGTATGTATCTAATCCGAAATGTGAGGCAGGCAAGTTGTCTGGGTGTTAAATATGAACGATCCTCCATTTATTCGTTGACTTACTCCATTGACTTTTTGCCTGCCTACTGCCTACTAGGTTCGGTTGGTTGGTTGTGGCAGTTACATATATTATTACCAAGTTGTTAAAACCAGCTGCGGAGCGGCTCTACTATTACTACTATTTAGGGCACACTAGCCATGCAGCCAATCTTTCCTTCATTCGTACTTACTTTCACTCTATATTTGGCAAGCTCCAGCTCAAGCTCAAACTCAAAATTTGGACTTTAATTCATGACTTCTCTCGTAATCTATTTACGTACGTACGTTTGAAGCTTGGCAGTGGCAAACGGAGGAAATGAATGTCGTTTCACGTTCGTTCTATTCTAGAGATTAAATAACTGAATGATTAAATTTGACGTAAACGGGAGCATAAAGCTTCGTGTCGTTTTTTGAAAAATAGAACGACATGGATTTTAGAGTTCTAAATTCTCGTCAAAGCATGTGTTTAGTGGGGAAGGCTTACAGTGCAGTCCTTGATGGTGTTGTGGAGTGTAGATGGACTTTTCCGATAAAATGTTGTTTTTTAAAGGGACCAGCTGGCAGAGACGTATACTTGGACGTGAATGTGATGAATGAATTTTTGCAAGCCTTGCAATTTTGCGTTGACTACAATCTTTCTTGACTTGACTTCCTATTCATTTCAGTTTTTTTCGATTCGGCAAGCTTGGCTTGCTGAAAGTAAAAATGTGGCTAGACACCTTTTTTTAAGCCGCCGTGAGTGAGCCTGAGTCGTGAATGAGGTACGCGCACACTATGTCATTCTTGAGAAACATTTGAATTGGATTTCTTTCGGAAGGAAAGGATTAGCTATCTGTCTTTTTTTGCGTGCCTTGGCCTTACCCGCATACTGGTTGAGGCTGAGCTTAATGTTTATTTTTTGTATGTAAGGACGCATTGTTTAAACGCCGAGAAGATGAGATGATCTAGCTATTGACACAGGCAGCACAGCAAAGCTCACTCACATGTCTTAATGAGCCGTTACAACGTATTTTCACTATGATACAGCAACCACCAATCCCATAATAAATGATGACTCCGTGCTTTTAGCAGTTTTTACTTTTGGATGGAATGCACCTCAGCCTCAGTCTCAGCCTTGGTCTCAGATAGATAGATAGCTTTACAAACATTCAAATCCCATTAGGATGGTGAGATGACCTTTTCTTTAATTTCAGTTAAATTATGGTCGTCTCCCAATAGAAAAGGCACGGCACGTGTGCAAAAAATCTTTTAGTTTTTACGTGCTGCTGGCTGCTGTGATTTGTACTTGTACTTGTAGCTGCAGCTATAGCACAACGACCTCATTAGATTTTCTGTAAAAATATGGACTCTCCTGTCTCCTGCCAAATGAAATGAATGTAGGTAAGCAGTAAGCACGGATCATTAATGGTGGAACAATTGTTAAAAAGATGTGAATGTGATGTTTGTGGAGAAGAGCGTACGAAATGAGCACAGGCAGGGCAGGAGCGAGCAATTTTTCTTCCGAATGACACGAACTCTCCAAGTTAGTTTATGTTGGGCTGACTGTTTGAAGCGTCGAGGCTGTGCTGTAACCATAACCTTAGGTGCTAACGAGCGACTACGTCGAGTTTTGATTCGAATTCGGAGAACAACTGCTGCAAAAACTATTTTTTTTTTGCTTTTTTTAAAAGCAAATATGCAACGAGAGAGACGAAATTCTGGTTGTGGTCGCTACAGTTGGATCATCCAAGTCATTCATTCATACATAGAAGCATCGACTCGAAGTAAAAGATTATGTGAGGGTTAGGATCCGAACCGAACACTTTTCCCCATTGTTTTTCTTTTCGATCCTCTCATAAATTACGAAGCGGGATTAGGGCTGAACTTCCTCTCGAGGTTTTGTCCTCGGTTTGGGTCTTGTTGTTCAGGTCTGGAAACAAACTTCCACTTCTGCTCCTGTTTTTGGTTAGTTACTAAAGTTTGGTAAACACTTGGTGGTGTACGTGAATGTGTAGAAAGTAACGTCTTTCCGGTTCTCAGGAGAGACGATATGAAATGAACCGAACTACTCCACATACATACTACATACATGATGGTCTCAACTTCATTGGATTTGGACTTGGGGTGATCGAGTTCCCTCCCCAGGTTTCCGGACTTTGCAAAGCAAGCAAATCCAAGGTTTTGAGATTAATTATCCGAGAATACCAAATTTGTCCAAAGGAAGGAAATTGCTTGGCGAGCTGAACTGTGAGCGTGAGCAGCGGCTTAGTACTCCAGGCACCCGGATGAGGCGGCAAGTTTCGATGATGATCATGGAGGGGTGGGTGTGCCAGAGCCGTGAAGGAATGTAGCAAATTTCTAATGAAAATGAAAAGTGCTGTAGTGTGGAAATTTGTGTGCTGTGCTGTGCTGTGTGTGCTGTGCTGTGAGCTCTGAAGCTAGGCAAATAATGAGACTTTCATCTATGTAAATCTGGAATGCGAAAATAAATTACGAGATCCCCACGGCGCTATAATTTTGGTTAGTGGGCGTGGGCGATGGGCCCAAGCCCAAGCAAAAGAAAGAAGGTCAAGTAAAGCGTCGAATTTTTTTTGCACCACCCTACAGCTCAAGGCACACTTGGTTGACGTACTTTACTTCTTTCACGCACATACATCAATTCAAAATATCGCTATTATTGAAGCCATTTGTCAAATTTGTCGAGCATATCTCTGCCTGGTCGTCTCCTCAGCTCAAACCTTTTCATATCTTTCACTGAAAAGTTTCTTCAGCGTTATCCACAGCTGAGCTTTGTGTGACTATTAGTAGTGCTGCTGCGATCCTGGACTCCATGCATGCAGTAGTATGATGCATCCATCTGTACCAATAAATCAAACCGATATTCGGATTTCACTCGGTTTTTTTGTGCTTAATGCCAGTGCTCTGCTCTGCCTTGCCATGAGCTAGAGCTAGGCTCATGGCATGATAAACTTAACTTAAACTGCGTAGGATTGGATTCCTGGGTTACGCAGTGCGTGAAGCATTGAATTGCATGCATGGTAAGAGTTTTTGAAGAGTATTTATTTACTAAATTCACTGACTCAGGACTCAGAGTATTCTTCTGTTTCAACTCAAAGCAGTAATACTTGCGAGCCCTTCGTCAGTGAACGGAGAACTGGGCAGTGGTGCATTGGCAACTAGCTGGACTGAAAGCACGAGCAGGGTCATTCTGGTTTTGAACTTTGCCTAAAGTTTTATTAGTACAAAGTTTTGAATGTCATAAAAGTCAAGAGTACGGGTTGTTCTTTTCTTCGAAAGAATTATGGGTGACTTTGGGCAAGCTTTTTAATAGAATAATAAGGAACTTAGGTGAAGAGCTAGAGCTAGGAGCAGAAAAGTAAGTCAGGGTAGGAAAAGCTCTAATGCAAATAACTCTTTTCTCTGTGTGACAAATACATTAAAAGTTGTTATAGTTCTCAAGGACTTCCGCCTGCCTATCCGCCTCTTCATGAAAGATTCAAGCAGCTCTTTAAGCTTGAATCTTGAATTTAGGTTTTAGCTTTCTTTACCTTCTCCTCCTTCTTTTTTGCTCAACTTAATGCTTAATGCATTCATCTTACCCGGCGGCCTCCACCAGCTCCAGCCCCAGCTCTTGAACTGCAGAAAATTTACAATCTAAGAATTTTACTTTTAATGTCGCCTTTCTCCTCGTTTGGACATGGGTTTGGTTACTTTCGCTTATAGTTTGCATTTTCTGCAACCAACCTCTTCTTAAGCACCATTATGTGCAAAAACTAAGAGCGCCAATGGTTTTGCATATTGCAAAAATAAGAATCAGCTGTGTTTAAGGCTGTCGTTAATCATGATACCGCAATATACTCAAACTCATACTACACCCGCATCCGCACTTGGAACAATTCGTTTCTTTTTATCCCAGTTGCAGTGCAGTTTGCAGTTGCTTTGAGCCGCTTAGCTGCTACTACTACTACTACATAGTGGCACTCCCACTCATAACTGTGGACTTGAGAGCCTCTGGGAGCCATTATCAAATTGCTCAAAGAACTTTTCGTCGCTGGAAGTGCTTTTTAATTCAGATTTGTAATTATTGAAATGGAGGTGACTATGACTATGACTACTAACGTTTTGGCCGTGTGCGTCTACTCATTTATTTAGTCAAGGAAAGGAATGGCAATGCATTGCATTGCATGAAAATAAATGTGGCTGTGGTCGTGGCCATGTATGTGAAGTGGAGGAAGTGAGTATGAGTATGACTTGGAAATGATTATAATTAGCACAAATGAAAAACAAGTACCTGGAGCAGTCCAGTCATGTGACGACTTGGCTGCTGCAAAACCCCATTATAGAACCAGCTTTGTGGTCTGGACTAGAGTTTTGGTCGTGGTTCCTTCTTGCAATTTGTAATTTGCAAATGAAACTCTTTACATTCCTGAGAGCTTTATGCTGCTTGCTATGCTCTTTAGCAATATTCCTATTTGCATGCATGCCATGCTTGGGATCATGTTATGAATGGTTGTGCTGAGAAAGTCATTTCAGCTTTCACTATGTGTGTCTACTTTCTCAACACTTTTAATGGACTCACTTCTTCAGCCAGCCAGCCTTTGCCTGAGCTTAATACACAACACTCCACTGCACTGCACACTCCAGTTAAGCTTTCTTTAATAAAAAGTTGAAGTTTATTTTTTTGTGAATAAATTAGATTTGCACGTGCGTGTAGTACTTGTAGTGTTGTACGTAGGCTGGATGGAGGTAAGGTAGGTAAGCAAAAGCAAAGAAGAGAAAATTCTAAAGAATGCTAAGTGGAGAAGGAATGAAGAGGAAACGCAAAAGTTGTGTCGTTCCTCTGATAAAATTTTCAATTAAAGTTGGTTTTACTAAAAGTTTTGCAAATGGAGCAAACTACGTGGCGGGCGGGGTGCGTTGCGTGTGGAGTCTAGAGATATGCTGTTGCTGGCTGCTGGGAAAAGACTTTGTTAAGTTTTTCTTGTCGAGGGAAAAGAAGGGAGGCAGCTACTGTAGGTGATGATTGCAAAGTTGAAGTCTTTCTTTCTCTTTCCCTGTCAAAACTAACAACTATTTCTTTTCAAAAATAATATTATTAGTTGGCCTATGTGAAGAACTGAAGATGGGAATGAGAAATGGGTCAAATTAACGGAGTAGAATTTCGGTAATGGTTCATCCTAGCCAAACGCACATATTTTGTACTGACTGACTACTTCAAGAATTAGGCATTTCTAAAATTCCAGTCTAATTCATACTAAGCACATACGTACTTGGCTTTCAATTTGCTCGATAAATTTGAAGTCATATTGCTATTGGATTGTTTTTCCACTCTACTAACCAAATTGCAAAAATCAATATTTGCTATGCAATTATTTGAGTCGGTTATTAAGTTTTGCCTACATGCATTCCACTCATGAGCCAGCCAACTTGCCTCCCGATGGAATCGTCAAAAATCCATCCATGGTCTTCACAATTATACGTATTTCCTACTCCTGTAAATACAGGGTTGGTTTTGATACAAAGTACAAAATGAAATGTTTTTTTTGTGTTCTGAGTGCGAATGCGAATGCAATGTGCGACAAATACAATGCGGACATTCGAGATGGAAAGCACCATGTGCGAGTGGACGAGTGCATTGAGAATTGAGAAGGGAAGACAGGCATGCATGAAAAATAAATCCTATTAGGAGAGCTGATAGTACAGGCAGGACAGCTTGGCGATAAAACTTTATAAATAAGTAATTTAATTGGAACAAAATTATACAATATGGAAGTAAAGTAAAGGGGAGCCATAGCCAGCCAGCAGCAGCTGCACTTCACGGTACGGAAGTGCAGGCAAGGCAGGACAAGGGTAGCCAATGAATTGGATTAGATTGGCAAACAAAATCATAAATAAGTCGAGACTGCCTATTCAGGCAAGCGCAAGCATAGCAAAAGTAATATTTTTACACAAGGATTATTATACACACATATTATTGTGTTGCGTGTTGAGTAGTATTTTTTTTTACATGTTTTGCACAATTTGGTAAGTCGACAGTCGTCAGTTGAGTTGGACTTTAAATACTTGATTTAATGCCACAGCGATTATATCATGGTGTCATGTCCAATAAGAGGCATCCATGGTCACGGCCATGGCATTGGTGCTTTTGGCATTGGCATTGGCATTGAGTGGCAGCAACGAAAATGAAAGTGGAATAAAATTTTGTTGTTGCTTTGCTGTGTGCAGTATTATATTTGATGCAAATGAAATGTTGTATGCATAATATTCCTATTCCATTAAATTAAAAGATCCGCCTTAAGCTCTTGCCGTACTTGTATTGTAGTCGTAAGAGTTGAAGTTGAATTGATTCTTGATTTAAAAATGAAGAATAGGTAGAACTAGAACTGGTTTTTTGCACTGTGGCACTGGCAAAGAAATGGAAAATGACTTCATCGTTCATCGCTTGTTGAAAAATGGACAGCCATCTCAGCCAAAGCCTTTTAGTAATGAATTCGTATGGAGCTTGCTAAGTGTTCTTTATCATTTATCTCCTTGCTAAGTGTGTTAAAATTTCTATTGCTTGCTCCTTCCACTGCATTGCAATTGCAATTGCTAAGCTGTAGCTGTCGAGTCGACAGACTCAAAAACTGACTGGAAATAATTCTCGGTTATTTGTGTTTTGTGAGTATGGTAAACAGCAGCTAGCAGAAGCAAGCAGCAGGGTGAAGTGAGGGTATCCTGCTGGGCCAGAAGCCAAAGAAAAAAGTTGTGCTGCTGTTTTGTTGTGTGCTTTGTGCTTGGTCCAAAGTTGAAAAGTTAAATTACAGGTGTATGAAGAAGTATCAAAATATTATCTTCAAAATATGAAGAAGTGCATGTCAGGGAAGCAGTCACTAGCTCATGTGATGTGATGCTGTGATATGCTGTGCTGTGTGTTTGCATTGCATTGTTGTCTCAAACTTGCACTGTTTGTTTTTGACACATAATTCTTCGTTTCTCGTTTTGTAATTAAAGTTCTGGCTTGACGTGACCTTGCGAGGAAGGAAGCTCAAGGAAAGATAATTAACTGTATGGCGACGACGACGACGACGAACAATACACTCGCACTAGCAAAGTACTAGCCAAAATCCAATTAACCCGTCTTGCCTTGTCTTGTCTATATCGTTTTATTTTGAGATTTGAGTTGTGAATCATACGTAAGTTTAGAGTATGGGAATGGAAATGGGAACTTACTTTTAGCTTGCAGAATACGCTTATGCAATGCAAGCATTGCAATAGCAATCGTATGGCTTTAGCTTCGGAGCTTGCTTGATGAATTGAATAGAAATTACTACAATTTGGTTCTCATTTGTTTCTGAGCAAACTTCCTTAATGAGAAACTGGAGAATTAAATTTCTGCTTTGTCCGAGTGCAGCTGCTGCAAATGCAATGCAATTTGAAGGGGGAATGATTAATTAATTGTAAAGTCGTCGTTTCAACTTGAAGTTTTGTTGAAGCAATTGCATTTCATTGTTGAGCAGTGCGTATAAACTTCACTCTACCGTTTTTTTGGGATCGATCGGACTAGTAAAGTTGTAGTACTAAAGTACTATGATGCTACGAGCAGCAAACGAGGAAAACGTTTAGCTTTACCATTATTTGACCATTTTGACATTTTGAGGCTAAAGAAGTTTCTCAAAGGCGGAGAAAGTCCAGGTGTGGTTGACGTGACTTCTGAGGAATTTGAACGTCAGAATTTTTGCTAAAGTGCAGTTCGAATGCAATGTCACTTGAAGCGCATATATTTCTATAAGCAAATAGAAAAGGATTCTGGAATTGAGCCGCCCCAAAGTCCAGTTGGCTACTGATTCAAAGTCTTGAAATGGTGAAAAATTTGAAATTTTTCTCTTACAATTTTTAAACCTCGTAAACTGGCCAAGGAAGGATGACATGTAATATTCAAACCACTGTAACTAGTGTGAGTAGTAAGCTCTAAACTGGCTCCTGGCTCCACCAGTTTCGAAATGCTCTAAATCTTTAAATTCTTCTCCCCGTCCAAAACTACATTTACTACATGCACAATGCACTCTGCATGTATGTGTGAGTGATATATGAGCAAATGTTTTGGCCCATACTCCGGACTTTCTTTCCCTTGAAAGGGTTGCCTGTGTTTCGATGTGGGTTTTCTTTATGGATCTACTTATTTAAACATTGGCAGGCACTCATCTAAACTTCCCTATCCACTCAGTTCATTCAGTTCATGAAAATAAAGTAAGGTTGGTTGAGTTGAAATGTGGTTTTGTAGTGTAGTACGTAGTACGGGAGTCGGCAGTGCTAAAGTTTCCTATGCTTTTGCATTGTGCAAATCCACTCCAGCACTGCACTGCACTCCACTGCACAGCGACAGCACTGTACATAAGTTTAATGTTTGTCCAACATTTTGGTGGACCCAATTTACTCTTTTACTAAATAATTCAAAGTGATGGTTGTATGGCATGATGGTTGGTGCGGTGGCGGAAGTGCGGGTGCGGGTTTTGTTCGGGGCTTCGGGTGTTCGTTCACTACTGAATTGAAGTCAATGTCCTTTTATATAATTTCTAGATACACACACACATTCATTCGAATTCAAAGAGACAAGAGAAGGAAGCCAGCAAAGGAAGGAGCCAGGAGCAAACACTTGCAATTTGAAATTGGATGAGCACCACCACCACCACTACATCGCATCGCATTCGCAACGCAACGCCGCAACGCATTGAGAAGACATGACATGAAGGACCATCTTCTCTTCTATTTTCGGGCCAAGCTACTTAAAGTTAAAAGAGAACAAGGGGATTGTCCACTCCAACGAGTCGACTGGCAAGACTATTGCGATTGCGACTGCGACTACTACTCTCATTATTAAAAGTTGAGTTGGGGGAGAACTGGAGAAGATAGACAGAGAGAGACAGAGAGTCATCTAATTAAATAAAATACGACGACGAGGATGACGAGCAGCATCAAACATGGTGACATTCATCATCAGGTGCGTAACTTATTTAGTACACTCCAGTCCAGGCTAGAATCTCAAGTTGCGTAATTGGTAAATTCGTATTATTAGCCGTATGTAGTACCAGTCAGATTCAGTTCTTGAAACCAAAAATTTTTATCGTATTATGAAATGGAGAGGAGATGAATGACGTTTAAGTTAAGTGTTAGGAAGGCTATGGCTTTGGCTTTGGCGATGTGTATAAATAAGTTTACCCGATCCGATCGCGTTTTGCTAATGCAATGTCGGGCTCGGCTCTTGTGTGAGATGACTACTTGAGAGGATGATGACGATGATGTTGTGTTGTGTGCTGTGGATGTGCTCGTATCTCGTTCTTATTACATTGCATCACATCGCATCACACTCACATCATCTTCGTCTTGATCTCAATTCTATTGTCACTTTCCTCCTCCACTCGAAAAGATATTATAGAGTAGAAGTAGAATCGGAGCAGCAAGATCTGCTTGTATTTTCCTTGTCACTGTCACTTTGCTCTAACGAACGAACGAACGAACGAACGGAGAGCGGAACAAGGAAAGGAAGGAAGGAAAGGACTGACTGAGACTTCAAATCGATATTTCTGTATGAGTGAATGAGTGAGTGGAGTGAGTGAATGAACGGTTCCATGAATGCCAAAATGGAAATGAAAGCATAAGCATACTAACCATACATAAGAAAAGCAAAAGCATCTTGTTTAATTTTAAGAGATCGCGATAGGCAGACAGGGAGAGGTGTGGGAAGAACGTTATGTCTCAGGAGAAGGAACAATATTTAGAATGTTGAGTGTTGAGCAAATGATAGGCACTAAGGCACGACTATGTATGAAAGAGAACAACATTACGAGCCGCACATTGTATCTTTTAGAGTGAATGAGTTAATTATTTTCTGTCACAAAGTTTGTAGATTCATTTAACCGATCTTGCGGTTGAGTTCTCTGCTCATTCACAAGAATAGAATTAGGCCCCCTTTGGTTGAGAACTTCAAGAACTGCGTCTTAAATTTATAGGGGCACAGCGTTTGCCTTTGCTTGGGAATTTCCTTCCAAAACACTTGTCTTTTCTGCACAACTGAATGCGTGAAGTGGGTCACACAAATTTTGCTCATTTGCTATGAGCACTTAGCCAAAGGACTTCCATGCGGGCTGCTGCTGCCTCTCTATTCCCGTGTTGGTCTGCATTGATTTGGCAAACTGATATTTTACGTTTATTTGTTGAACCGAAGTGGAGGTGCATGGAATTAGATTCTTAATTAACGAATTTTTGGATTCATTTCTTGAGCAAACCTTGATTCAACGTTCTGGCCGAATCTTATGCCCTTCAAAAACGGTAAATATCACTTTTCATGAATTTCTTTTGACAGGGTTTTCCAAGGATTGTCCAATTTCAGACTATTTGTGAGCTTTTCAGTATCGTTGTATTCGCTGTTTCATTCATGCATTTGCTGTGCATTTATTCTTTAAGAAAAATGACAATCCTTAAGAGCCTTCTCGCGTCACCACCTTTTGAGTGCACAAGTGCAACATGGAAAAGGTGGGTCGCTGTCTATTTTGTGGATCATCGTATATATGGTCCACTGACAGTTGAGATCCTGAAGGACACTTTTTGCTAGAGTTCGAGATAAGCCCTGGATTTATTACATTGTATTAGCGAACTTTTGTTTAAAAAAAGGAAAGAAAAGAAAACATATTTGCCCTGTTCCGTGTCCTTTCCCCTGCAGAGACAGAGACAGAACAGAGATGTTAGATTTACATCATATTCTTGAATCTTGGAGGTTGCAGACGTGGACAGGCATGTATTGCATACGTGTTCCGTTCCGTGAAAAGGAACCAAGTTCTAGTTCTATGTAGTTTTGTTGCTCTGGACGTCGTCTTTGGAAATTTTTTTGATCGATCGTTTTGGTTCCTTTTCCATACTTTCTTTTGTTGGGAGAAGGAGCAAATGGTCTACAAAATTATTACAGTAGAGCTGAAAGTACAAACTAACAAAAGTTTTCTTTTTTGCTTTTCCTTCTTTTTTCGTCTTCGTCTTCGTCTTCTTCTTCTTCGCCATCCCCTCAAGCTATGGGACATTTAGACAGCGGCGAACATTTTGTAAGCATTGTATCGGTTCCTAAGTACGTACACATAAGTATTCCATCATTTAGTGTCCAAGTCTAAGTTCTTGTTACAAAAGATTCAGTTCAAACATGGTTAAGCATGCGGCTTCCTTATTGAGTTGAGTATGAGTTGATTCTAAGTCAATAAAGTAGGAGCAAAAGTACGCAATAATGTCTGTGCACTTTACATCACTTCACTTTTACTTTGTACATCTCAAAATAAAACTCGTGGGCTTTTCAGAAATTATACACAGATATCCTGGCCTGGCTGGCGGCGCCCTTATATTACACTACTTTTAGTTTTTGCCGACGAGTTGTTTAGTTTAGTTTTAGTTGTTAAAGTTTTTCAAACTACTCTGTACAACTACATACTACGTACTTCATTTCATTTTGGGGCCATATAGCTATTTGACTTGACTTGACTTAGTTTAGTTTTGTGCAAGTAAATGTGATGTAAGCAAGTAAAAGTATGAGTTTATGTGGGTCCAGTGCAGTGTTGTTATTCAGTTTTGAGTTTTGTAGTTTTGCTTTCCCCTAGTCTATTTGTGCTTTCAATACTCTTCTGAATGAGTAGCCTGGTCTGGTCTGGTCATGAGTAGCGTAGTTTTAGAGTTGTTCAGAGCAGAGGTGTAAGTTTTTGGTGTGAATCGTGTGTGAGTGTAGTGTGAGTGAGTTTTGATCCCAGTCCCATTAGTGTTATTGTAGAGTGTTTTTCCTTTATTCCGCTGGGGGAGGGGGCTAATGAACGAACGGACGGATTTCATTCAATAGCAACTTTCTTACACAACACACTTCATTCCATACTAATGTACGTGTTTTAAAGGCACAAACTTTACTTTTTGTTTGATGCTTGCTTATGTAACTCCAGCAGCTATACTATTTTCACAATCTAATGGCCCAGGTTCGTTCGACTACAACGAGAGTGACTACTGCTACTACTCATGAGTTGAGTTGATTTGTTTAGGAACAAGACATACAGGAGAGAAGGCAATGCAAGGCAATCTGCTCGGGTCGGGGTCTTTTGTATTGTGTTATTGCAATATTTCATTGAACAGTTTATCGATTAAACGAATGCATGCGTTGATTGGGTCGGGTGGGGAAAAATGAACAATGATGAAGTCTTGCATAGGAAGTTTAGCAAGTTAATTAAATGGGAAGTTTAGAACTTGGACGGATCTACACAGAAATTCAAACCCAAATCTATGGCTAAAACTAAAAGGTTTTAATTATTAGCAGCCAGTTATTACAGTGAAGTGGTTTGAGATTAATCCTAGAAGTTGAGCAGTTTGAAGTGTTGTAGCAATTTTTATATAGAATTTCTCGAGTGCTCCAATAAAAATTCTAGCCCTCCAGTCGGCGTCATAAACCCATTTCGTTGATGCTCAAACTTCTCAGTTTTCTTTATAAACCCGTAAACTCATATACTATTAAAATAAATACGCACTGCACTGGAGTCAGACAGGAGACAGAGATGGTCGAATGGAATTATGAAATCCGCAAGGGAACCTTCTTGATACAGCTCCGGACCGGAGCTCATTGTGCTGGAAATTATGCCGTTTTGCTCGAGGTACACAGGGGAGTAGCAAAGAAGGACATCTAAAATTTCAAAACTCACCAGAGAAAATCTTCACTCTAATGAAAGTGATTCTCAAGTAGTTTCTTATTTTGTCCTTGTGTGCATTGCATTGTATCATTGCACTGTTGAATTGTGGAATCGATGCGATGCCTATTGAAATTCTGGTAGGAGTGATGAGAATTGGGGGAAATATCGTTTGCAGTGCAGGCAGACCCCAACCATCCTGGTGAAAAGAATTATTGGAGATTGTGACTTTTCAGCAGCTCTCTCGAGTCAACTCATCCTTTTTGCTTAATCGAAGAATTACCATTTGAAGGCCAAGGAAGTCAAGTGAAAAGCTATTCTATATGTAAATGCTGTGAATTCTATACGCTAGTTTGGTCGCCGGAAAGCAAGCATGTGGAATAAGAATAGATTACATTTCAGAAAGAACTTTGCAAAAAAATTTATCACTCGGAGTAGTTGATTTAGTAGGAGCAGTTGGTTCAAGATAGTAGTGTATCGTGAGTGGTTGTAGTTTCAAAGTATTATTCCTCGTAGAGGTCTTTATGTATTTTATTCGGTGTCAGACACGTAGCTTAATAATATGAATATCGTTGTATTGGGATTTAGTGTCTCTTGGAGTCATTCTCTATATTTAGTACCCCCAAAACCCATACTGTACGGTACATGGGTGTGGACTTAACCAAACCAAACGCTAAACCGGGTTTAGTTTACCGAGTGAGTACTACCAGCTACCTGGTCTTGTCTAGTCTGGTCGTCGTGGTCCCTAACCCAATCTAATATCGTTATCCTGACTGAGTAGACTCCTATTCTCTAGTCCGTACGTACAGCGTGCAGCAGCGGTTAAATGACAAATTGCACAGAGAATTGTGTAATAACTTACAAGAGCTTAAATAAGTTTTGAGAAGAAGGCGATAAAGTTGTGTATTTGGGTCAAAGCTTGTTATAAATAGTTAATCCTTCATCTCCAACAATTCGAATTCGGGGATGAGGGGAGAGAACCCTTCGCCTTTATTTTCACCGGGCACTGCACTGCACGGCACACATCATGCGTGTTAAATATACCTTTTTTGAAATTTTCTGGCTCACGCCATCGCCATACTGAATTGAAACTTATGTACTACAGTACGTACGTCCTGAGCAGCTAGTCAGCTAGTTCTAGTGGCAGTAGTTAGGGCTAAGAGTAAGTGAGTAAGGAGTTGTAGTAGTAGTACTCGTGTGTGCAATGATATTAAATTGCTGCATTGCTCGCCTAATATGATTTATGAATGGAGTGTGATAAAAATCGGTAATGATTCTTTACGACTTCTTTCGTCAACTTTCTTCTTTAAATACTTTTGGATAGTGGAGTAGCTGGTAGGGTTGGGGTTGTTCTGAACTAAGGACTGGTGGGATTTATGACATGTCTGGACCAAGTAAGAAGTATGAACTTCCTTGAGTGCCTTTTCTGCACTGCGCTGCAATCGCACTGCACTGCATGGCTGAGTAAGGAAAAATACATGACCCGAACCTTGATTCTTCATTGAAGGAATGAGTCCATTTTGCCATTCTGCTGAGCTAAAATACAAAGTTTTATTTTTATTGCTAGCGGTTCAACTTTTTAATGGGAGGAAAGGAGTTTTCCCAAACATGTAGAGGTAGAATAAGGTAAAGTGAGTTGTATGAGCGGTAAGGGGCACAATGGAAAGATATTTCATTTCATTTCTTCAAAAAAAAGTTTTCTTACATAAGAACCGAAACCGAACTATCCGAAGGACGATCATCGTGTTTATGCTCAGAATGGGGAAGACGAAGACGAGGACTGAGAGATTGTAGATTCTAAAGGATTCTATAGGGGCTTTTGATCGTACCTAGCATGTGAATGTGAATCTAATGTAATAAATTGCTTTAGTTGGGCCGTTTCTTCGCAACTAGTTTCAAGGCTAGGAGGACGACAGCAGAGTAGTGTACGGGTCTGTGTGTGTGTATTTTCTATGGACGTCTAGAAACGGTGGTCGTCAGTCGATCCGTTGTCATCTTCCCCTACTAAGAAAGGATAACCAGGAAATCGATCAAATCTAAGAATTTCGGCAGAATGAGATTGAAAATGTGTAATAGCGATTCAATAGGGATCGCGTAGAGAAGAGTCCTGGAGGAAGAAAGACTTGTCATACCAACCACTACTTCCTTTTTGCTCTGGATGGAAGGAAAGGAATGATGGGAATACCATGAAGTCTGCCGATGAAATTGAGCTCTCTCCTCATGTATGTAGACGTTAGACGGTTTCTGCCGATAGCATTGCATTGTATTTTGGTTAGTTAGTTCTATTGACAGGGCTCTCAAATAGGAAATGATACATAGGAAAAGTGGAACGAACCAAGTCGTCTAGTAGAGCGCAGTTTTGACGCCTCCGGTCACTTTCATCGGAAGGTAATTGAAATCGAAGGACAGGGGAGGACGTTGCCGTACAAAAATGTTATCAGGAAGATTGAGAGGGTGATTTTTCTACAACCGATGTGAAAGAACGGAGAAGGGAGATGATATTTTTTGAAGTTTTTGAGCAATGAAAGTGCCCAATGTTTGCTTGTAATTTGGTCCCTGCACTTTCTACAGTGTATCAGTTTCTGTTTTAAAGCTACCCGGTTCGGTCCTGAATTGCTGTTGAGAATTTGAGTACCGCATCGCGGATCAGATCGGACAGGGAGAATTTTCTCAAACTATTTAAAGTGGGATTGAAATGTGATACATTCTGATTTTGTGAGTCACTCGGTACTCACCCCCTGCACTCCAAACATGATCTTATTTGATTTCTTGTGACTGAGAGTAAATAGCAAATAAATATGATGAAAGGAAGAATTTGTTCCGTTCGCCTTCGCCTACGTGAATCTTGGAGTTGGAGTCCATTCCATAATCCATCATATTATTATGTTTACTTATTTGAGATTTCATTTGGTAAAATTGCCTAGAGCTTATAAGCCGTTGTGTACATACCGTTCTAGTTCTGTTCTGACTCAGGAGAAGACTACATCTCCGACTATGACTGACTACATTACAAAGATAGGGAATTAGAATTTTCTGAGAGAACTGAAGAGAATAGAAAGACATGCATGCAAACTGTTATTAAGTTAAGAATGTTTTTTTGCAAATCTATGTAGTCTCCGAGCAGAGCAGCATTCAGCATTCCAAGTAAAACCAATAAGAAGCTGAATGTAGTCAGTCACAGCAGCAGCAGCAAAAGAAAGTTGTGTCTCAAGGCTGCGTGCATGCATGCGATGCGACTCCGTCCGACTAGACAACTACAGTGGACCAGCTTTCAGTTTGATGAAACTTTTTTTCTTTCTATTCTATTCTATTCCTTTCGTATTTATTTTCTTGAATTGTGGAGAAAGCACGCAAAGGCCAAAGCATAGGAGTAGTAGTAGTGGGGCTGAGTGATTTGAATTTTCCTAAGTAGGTATAGTGAAGGAAGGCACTCTCTCCGAATTCCGGATTGAGTGTGGACTTGATTCTTCTCTGGTCTGGTCCTCCACTCTGTTCTGTTCTGTTCTATGCATTTTACTTTTGAATCTATTCACAATTCAAACCAGTGACAGAACTAGAGCTAGACCTGAGCTGAACTGTACTACATTTACATTTGGATTGGGACGACTTGCATTTCATTCTGCCTAGTGCATCTGGTGTGATTTTACACTTGAATGATAAATGGGCTGAATGCGAAGCTTGAGGAGAAAAGTAATGAAACGTGTCATAATGAAGCCTGGCTTCCTTGCATTCAAATGATGACCTAGAGGCTCTTACGAGGTCTTCAAGGGCCTTCCATTCCCCCTTCCCATTCTCTACTAGTTCATCTCTTGAATGAATTTTCTAGCTAAATTTCATTTAGACACTGCACTGCAAGTACAGCCAAGTGTGGGCTTCAAATAATTGACATACAAGGAGACCACCAAACGAAGTTTCTACATATTGTCTGTCAAGGCGAAGTGAGTGACTGAGTGAGCTCGTGCGGTTTGGAACTTTAATGAATTCTGAATTTGCAATTAAGATGCAAGAGTTTGGCTAATAAGATCAGTTTAACATTCGTAGGAGCTCGAGCCAAAGCGATTTGGCTGGAGAAAGCAGTGGAGAAATCAATGTTTTTTGTAATCAAGAAATTAGTTGAACAAAGTAGTAGAACATGGGGGAAAGTGGAATGGAATATTTTGAAGGATCAGGCATTCGTTTTTTATACAATTAATTACAACTCCCTTCACAAAGTTATTTTCTAAAAACAGGCGTTGTTGAACTTCATTTTTCTACTGTTTCACTCCAGCTCAGTTTTCAGGGAGGCATGACCTTTTTTAATTAAATGAAATACGGAGTTCGTGGGAAACTCACCCCCTTCAACATATGCATGTAAGGACGTGTTTTTAGGGCCCCAGAGCACTAAGGACGGACCCTACCCCTACCACTGCATTGGCTCACTTCAATCCAGCTAGTCCGAGTTCTTCCCCTGCCACCTTCAAAAGGAAAGGATAATGTATTGTCCAACTCCAGTCCAAATGCGAATGCCCCTTGTGGGCAAAACGTAAAGCTGACTGAGCTGGGCTGGGACTTGAGACTTATTTTGTAAATTAAACAACTAGCGTGAGTTTGGACTTTGAGAGGGAAGTAAGTTCTGGACGGCTCTCGAGTCTGGACCACAATGTACGTACGGTGTTTGTAGTCAGTCATGCTTTCTGAGTGTTTTTACACGACCTTAGATCTGCAGTGATGATGATGATGGTCTTTTGTTCGCGTCTCTCTCAATCCTTTATATTTTATCTTCCTCGAGGGCAAATCACGACAACGGAGATTAACAGCTGTAAAAACACGAACGAGAGAGAGAGAGAGGATGAGACAACACACGTTTGTTCTCTCTTCTTTCTAAACTTCGGTTCCTCGGAAGATAGATGAAAGAAGTTCTAAGACCGAGAGAGACTCTAGAACCCAACCAACCAACCTAGGAAAAACTTTATTGACAAAAAATTCATGCGATGGAAATTAACACAGTTTTTTGTACGCTTGGAAAGAACTAGTCGTATCGTGCGTACGAACGTATGTATGTGGTATGTGTGCAGTGCATTATAATGAATCTTCGCCATCCAGCCAAGAACCATACCACTTTTTCGTTCTTCCTTCCACCCCCACTTTGAGAAAAAAAGTTGAACTTGTGAGATCACACAGCTGACTGAACCGCTCAACATTAGCCAACCAAGCTCGACAAAAAAATTTTACTAGTGAAAAGTTAGCATCTGTATACAAATGTGATGAAATCATGGTCAAATTCTGAGTCGATTTTGAAAATTATGGGTTGACTGCTTGTGTATGAAAGAAAATTAGTGGTTTGTGGAGAATTAATTGAAATTTTCTAATTAGACTCAGGCTCAGGTAATTTCTTTCAGCTATTTCAGGCTGTTTGTGCTGCGCGACTACTCATATAAGAGTTAAGAACCGTGCAATTAATGGAACCTGATAATTACGACTTGAGAACATACATACATAGCAGTCACAGTCGGTTTTAATAAGCAAAATTGGCTGGAGCTGGAGCTTTTGTCTAAACCTAAGAGTTCTTCCAAGTTTCGAATGGACTGGAAATCAAAGGTGCTCAATTTTCCCTCACAATCGCCACCCATTTAAACAATTTTGGCAGAAACTCGAATTTCGAATAAATTATGCACCACTAAATTTCCGTGATCTGAACGTTTATTGACAAACTGCATTAAAGTAAATACCTGTTATTGGTGTATTTGACTGCTAAAGTCACTTTTCGACATTTCTTTTGAAGAATCGAGAATCAATACAAGAGTGCACCGGTCAGTCATTATGCAAATTAGGGTCTTTCATGTTGTAGCAAGCAATGTCGGTCGGTCGATACAAATGCATTTTCATTTATTGTACCTTGCTCTTGAAACGGTAGCACGAAACGGAGTATTAGCAGCAGTGCAGAGGATGCAAAAAACAAAATCGTTTCTTGACTCGCTGGAAGCTTTACTTACAGTACGGGTACGGGTATGGACGGACGGTAGAAATAATTAATACAACGTGATTTGATCAGGACGAGAGAGTTAATGGGATGTAAAGTTATGTAATCGCAATCCTCATGAATTAATGAATTGTAAACCAGCACACGTTCGACTTCGACTACTTTGACTTCTCGCCTCATCCGAAAAGTTTTATTATGCAATTTCGGTCCTATTGTACAATTCTTGATTACGATTACGAAGCTGAATTTCAGTTCAACAATAGAAGAATGGGGAATGGATTGAGTGACGACGACGAGGAGGAAGAGAGAAGAGAATAGCCAAATGTTGTTGAATCGATTCGAAAAATAGATTTTTCTTTTATTTCAATTTCAATCGGTCCAAAGTCACGCGTTCGTCTATTAACTATTAATTGGGTGTTCTCTTGTTGTTGAAAGTACCTGTAGGGATTTTATGAAAAAATTATCATTACAGTGAATGAATGCTTTTCTTGTCCTGAAGGAAGTGCATAACGTTGTCTTCGGCGTAATCAGAATTTACTGGCGATGGGGATGGTTAAATTTTGTTGTTTGTTCTCTTCAAAATTTTTGTGAAATTTATTTGAAACTAAAATAGCATGAATTCTTCTAACTGGATTTGTTGGTGTTTGAAAAAATCGAAGCTGAGGAAGACTTGTGGACCTTATATGAGATTCGGTGCTTAAGTGCACAGATGTTACCATGCAATTCGTTTTCTTTTTACACTTTTGGACCGTAATCCTTTTTTTTCATTTCTCATCTCCTCCCCCAAGCCCCAAGCATGGAACTGGGAGACTGGCAGGTGTCTGTATTTACTTGAATCTTTTAGTGACCCATTTGAAGGAATGACTTGCAAGTGTCAATACCTGCCTGCCTTGCCTGGTGATCATACTAATGCTATTGCAATGCGTGGCGTGGCCATTGCATTTACATTCGTTAGCAAAGTTAGAATACATGAATCAGCTGTAATGGCATCCCCATTTCCTTTGTATCAAACATATCCTGGATGTAGTATTCAAAATATACTCAAAAAATGAAAGGATGTGGACTTGGAACTGGCTTGGCTGGGGATAATAAGGTATTTGGTGTTTTTATGAGAGCCGGAGCAGCTAGCGCCCACGACCAATTTTGCTGGTTACTCCTTGGTCTTTACTCACTCCGAAATTCGGTGTTCATTTCTAAGGTAGAAATTGCACTTGGCACTGACATGGTTAATGTGGATGGATAGACGTGCAGTGCTCTACTGTGTACATTGAAGAGCTGTGTGCGTTGTGTAAAATATATTATATGCGAGGCGGGTGGGGATGACAAGCTGAATCCTATTTGAGGCGATTTCAGAATCCCTATTATTTCAGAAGATAAAGGTACACCGAGAGAAGAGAGACGGAAATTTTTGGCTAGGTTACTTATTGTCCTTCCTGTGTTGCTTGTAGCAGTGTGCTGTGCATGGATACGATGATACTTTTCGTCCACGGTTTGTGTTGGTTCGTTTGGTGATGGTGATGGTGCTGTTGTTGTTTAAAAAAGAAATGATAGGAGAGGACATTCTATGAGACAGGAGCGTAATGGAGAACGCGAACTTGCACTTTCTGCATGAATAAATCATTAGATATTTTTCAGGCTGCTAGTTGCTAGAACTCTGCTACCTTTTGTCAGCTTTCTTTCCTCTTCCACTACTACGGCCTTCTACGTACTACATTTTGGGTTTGGTTACTACTACCAACTACACGTTACTTTTACCACATTTTGACTCTACTAAACCAGTTTACCACTTGGTTCACTCCGACGACGACGACGAAGACTAGTTGTGGGCTGGGAAGTCTTAAGAGAGTAGAAAAACTAGGAACCCGCAAAAATAATACTTGCTAGGGATTTGACTTACGTACGCTGGTTTGGCTGAGTAAACAACTTGGCCGTCTTTTCTTTCTCTTTTGGTTTTCTCGGACCCCGAACTGCTCGGCTTGGAAATAGAAAGGTGTTCTTCATCATCGGGTCTTGGATTTTCAGTTTTCTTTTTACACTATGCATGTACATAGTCTCGTAAGTATGGATGTTATGCGTTGAAAGGAATTCGGTGTGTGGTGCGACTTGGTGTTTTCCGCTTGAGACGCACGCTGCTTTTGCTACACAAGCAGGTGTTATAAGAGATGAAGGGAAGTTTAGACGGGAATTTTCTCAAACGGGAAAATTCCATTAGTGAGTGAGAGAGAGAGAAGGTGAGATGGTGGGATATTTGTGCACATTTGCAATAGTACTGTGCTTGCATGTATAACATAACATACTTGGAGAAGCATTCATAGTCTTATCTGGCTTTTTGCTTTTTCTTCTGAAGCGAATCCTAATGCACCCATGCATTACAATTGCAATCGGAATGGGAACAGAAATGGAGGGATGGAAGTGAAAGTTTGAGTTGGAAAGCAGTTTTGGGACTTTTCTTTCTTTTCTCCTTTTCTCTGCCTTCTCTCTTCGTCTTCTTCTTCTCATTCCTTCAAAGTAAAATAAACGGATGTCTGGAGTTGTCAATTGATGCTATGAGCATTTCCGTTTCTTTTTCCTTCTGCAAACTTGTGAGCTGGAGTCTTGTACTTGCTAGTATGCTGCTGCTGCTGCTTGAAAATATATTTTTGTTTTGTTTTGATCTCTGCAGGGGATAATGTAGAATGTAGCTATGTAGCCCCTTCATGGAACCGGTAAGTGTACCGGCCTTAGTGTTAGTAGTCCCTGGATATGAATATTGTTCTTACGTATGTTGCGTTTTTTATTCCCAAGAGAGCAGACATTGCCATTGCTCTCATAGGCAATTCTGAAGGGGATTTAGACATTGGAAACGTAATGTAATGGTAACGATTTCGCTAACGGGTAGATTTGGGCGGGCCTAAGCACGGCACTGTCGTCGCCTGCCTAGAAATGTGTATATTTTAGATTTTTCTTCTTTTTTCCCGTCTTTCGGTTCGTTCTTTTTCTCATGTTTGTGTATTTCTGCGGACATTAGGCAAAAGTAGAAATGCATTACGGTACGGCGCGTATGGTAGCCTATTGCTGTGACGTGGCGTGAGCTTGGGAGACTTGGGACACGTCAGAGCAGGGTGATCTCGGTGTATATTTTATCATTTGCGAAAATTCAATCTGGTGATTTCTTGCCAACAATTTTTTTTGAAATATATTTTGCCCATGATCTGCGATGGAGAAGGTTAGATTTGAGCCGGAAGTTTGAATAGGTTAGACTGCCACTGCCGTTGGGCCTTCAAAAGACGACTCTGAAATTTTAGAAATGCTACACTACAGCTCATCCAATGAAAGCTTTCTTTCCGCATGCATGCATGGAAAAGTTGTGCTTTGGCAAAAAAAAGAAGAGGGAAAGCAAACAAACTTGTACTTTTGATCCGCTAGGTATTTTTTTCCGCTCACCGGAACTCCTTCTTCAAATCATGATGATGATATACACTACACTGCACTGCACTACACTTCATCTCAGGCCTCGTTGCTCAGCAATCCTTCTCCTCCATGAATCCAAATCTAGGCCGATCCGAGCAGAGCTGTTGTGAATTTTATAGGTTTGCTAGGAAAACTCGCAAAGGACTCATCCTCCTCATCTTTATAATTTACTCTGACGTCCGGTCTTGTCTGCCCGATGTGCAGTGTAGTAGATGGATGATATGATTAGGGTGATGTTTACAGTAGTAGTGGCAGTAACAGCAGTAGATTCCAGGCAGTATTCTGGCCTGGAGCTCCCGGGCTTCTAATACATGTAAGGAGAAGAACCTCGTTCCATCCAATCGACTATGTCATCATCATCATTTCCTTCCCGCTTCATGATATCTTCTCGCCTGTTTGAGTCGGATTTCAGTTTTTTTTGCTCTAAAGAAACAAATCATGTTGTATTTTTATGTGTTTACTTATGAGCGCATACAAGATGACTGAGGACGGGAAGGAAGCACATACTTTAAGGAGAACAGGGCAGGTACTTGAGTCCGGAACAGTGCTTCTTTTTCTACCTGTTTGGAATGAAAGTGAGGATTTTTAGGGCTTCCGTTCACAAAGTTCGAGACTAGGATTTTGTCGGGGTGGTGATTAGAATTTACAACAGGTTGCAATTTGATCGGGTTGCATGTGATATTTTGCAATTTGATAGAACTTTGAGAATTTGCCCTTGCTGCAAACATGTATTAGATGTTTTGAGCAAGTGCGCTAGGAAGAAAAGAATTCTCTGCGTTTTGCACTAGTAATTGTCTGAGCAATAAATTAATAGTAGTTAGTTTGAAATAAGTGCAGTGCAAGGAAGGAAAACGGACTCGGCTGAGTGACTGCACTCTTTTCTAAGACATCCAGTTATCCGGAATGACCCGATGAAGACTAGTACCAACTCATTTTGTAAAGTATTAGAGGATAGTAGTAACTTTTTTTGGCGTCCGAGAATAGAATCTTTTGAATCGTACGATGGAAGGATTTTGGAGAATCTACCACAAATACAAAAGGAAGCTGGAGCTTTCCTAGCATAGCATAAATTTTGTTTGTTGGAGAAAGTTTGCAATTCACAACCGACCGTCTGCGTCTTATGAAATTGTACGTTTTCTCCAAGAGCAAATTTTCTTGCCGGCCTGGACGCAGGACGCTTTAATTAAATCATTAAGACAATCATGCATGTGAAATGCAGCTATCTGTATTCAACGGCCACTCGGACTAATTTTCTCGACAGATGAAGACTTTATTGGCAATGACTTTATCAACTCCATTTTTTTTGGTTCTGTACCAACAGTCAGTTCTGAGCGAATTATGTCAAGGGACCTCGCCAATGGTACATTTTGAGTCCCTAGACTGTCCAATGCATATTCATGCGCGGGGAATACAAGGGGCAAGCGAGTAAAAGTAAATGAAAAGAGTTCCTACTCCTACTGCATGTATTGTGTTGTGTAGTATGTCGGATTGAGAACGCTTGGACGACAACGTATGGTTTAGTAGTCCCATTCAATGGATTATATAGCGATTGGATTTTGGACATTAAGTTCACGTTTGGTTACGCTTAATCCAGCTTATTCATACATAACCATTGGAGCTGGAGCTCTCTGGAATACTAAAAGTCTAGAGCAAACTCGGCGCTTCATGTTTTTGTTGATGTTTTTCAACATTAATTCTCTTCCACGTGTAATCAGATGAAGGAAAGTTAAAAAAAGGCACAGTGAGACCCTTGGGGATTTCTTTTCATCATCCAAGGCTGAGGGGGGTTGCTTTTGCAGGTTTTCGTTCGGGGAAGGACCAGACAGCCGGGTACTAACGTCACTGAAAAAGATAGGGTTACAAATTCTCCGAATTTTTGTTCAAGGCTATCCATCAACCCAAATTCCTTAAAATTAGCGTTGGCGTAACTCTCAAATTAATGCATATTTTTAGGTTTTGGCCTGTTTAGACTCGGCATAGCCCCCCTCCAAACCCGGTTCCTTGGAACCAAACTGATGCGCACGACTGCACCATCCGACTGCCTGAGTGACTGCATGGATGCTTGAGTCAGATGATGCAAAAATGGCTCTTTATTTTTAATAAGGACCTGAGAGGCAGATTATGTTACTGTCGCTTTCCATCTTTCCATTTTGGACGTCACCCCTCACTGATTATCGTTGCCAGTCAGGCCTGAATCGTCTCTCTGAGGATGACGAAAGCCAAAACAGAAATTAGACTAATGTATAATAGAAAACTCCTACGGTTCCAACTGTCATACTTTCTTTTGCCTGGTTGATTTTCCTTCAACGGGCTGTAGACTTTCTGCATGGACAGCCCAGTTGTTAAGACCTGTTCTTGTCGTCTGTCTTTGACAAGGAATGGGACAAAAGGTGCCAATTAGATGGGTTGCGTCGTCGCCCTCCTCATTGGATTCTACTCTGCTGTGCTGTGCTGCTGCTCAAAGCGCTACGTACCACTGCACTGTAGCAATCTTCTACCACTGCACTGCACTGACTATTACTGTACTTGACGTAAGGAGAAATAGAGAAATAGTGTGGTCTGGCGTCCAGGTATCTTTGAGTCGCAAGCAATGCAATTGTCTTAGAGGATTACAAATGGGATTGCAATGGCTTAATGTCAATCTTCTTGCTTCTAAAGCTGAAGGAAAAGAGGAGGCGGTATCATCAAATTAATTTGACCTTTTGTACCAACCCCAAACGAATCGGTTTCATTAGTTGGAGAAGTTTACAAAGTGAACCAATCTGAGCCTCAAGCAAAGCAAAGATGCGGCAGGGAATTTAAGCTCATTCGTTTGGTTTACTCAAGCCAAAATAGCTGATTTGATTTGAACCTCGCAACGCAACAACGTGAACTTGACTCAGGCAGAATTGGAAGAAAATTTATTTAAAGGTTGGGTTGACAGATGTCAAATTTCTGTAAAGATTTAAGATTTCTATCTGTTCAGCAGGACTGAAGAAGCTGATTCTGATTCTTTAAAACATTTATTTTTAACAACCATTAGAGAGAAAAAAATTAATGTTTTGGCTTTAGTGTTAGTGTTGTGTGCGCAATGTTGTGATGTATTCGTAAACGTGTGAGATGAGAGCTAGCGTGGTGTGTGTGCAGCCTTTCACTCTAAACACCCTCCTTCCTCACCGTCACTTTAATGATAAGAAAAAATTGTGTGATGTGATGTGTTGAGGATTGTGAGACTCCTAAGGTCTCTCTCGCAGGACGACCTATTGTTGTTGCCTTTTACTTGTTGTACTGCCAACATTTGCTGCTAGTTGGACATTTAATGTACGCCGTGTGTGTAGCACCATGTGTTGATAATAATAGTGTATGTATGTACCATGAACAAGACCTATTCAAGTACGGTGCGTAAATGGTTGGTTGAAGATGCAATGAAATAGTGGGAAAAAGGACGACGGAAATATTGCCTGTACTTGACAGGCGACCGTGTGACCTATTCAGAGAGAGAGTCGAACAAACACTCCTCCTAAAGGAAATGACCGAAAAAGCTAATAGAAAAGCTTTTCGGTCCGTCCGCGTCCAGACTCCGCAGTTACGAGAGAATTAAATCCCGCTCGGCCAACACGACGACGGACAAGCACAAGCAAAGCAAAAACTCTTTGTAAAATCGAAATGGACATTTGAAAGAAGAGAATTGATTGTAACAATGATCCATTTGATTAGATAGATGGTAACTTCATACTTCACATGGCAAGTGAGAAATCCATATAAGGGCAGAGTTAGGATTGGATTCAGCGTTCAAATCTCGTGTTGCAAATTTAAAGTTACCTTTCTCAGCGAACATTTTGAAAAAGAAGAGCTGCTAACAGTGTTGAAATTTTGTGCTTTCCCAACTTTGAGAATTATAATTATAATATGATTGATGTAGTTTTGAAATTAAAATCAAGACTGGAGGCAGAGCTATTGTTAAAAAAGAATGACAATTGTGCATGAGCAATCAATCTAATTTCGCGTCCTCTTGTTTAATTTGACAGAATCCACCACCGCTCCAGCAAGTTGGATCCTTGACCCATATAAAAAGTGAAGGAAATTTTTTCACCTATGCTGTCTCCACAGATAATTCTCAGGATTTGATCTTGTACGCGAGTAGTCAAACGGATGGCGCAATGGACTTTCTCTTGGACGGTAAGTCAAGTTTAGCACGCGAGTAATGTTTAGGAATTAGTCACTATCATGAGTTCCTGCATCACCCTGAATTTGTATCAGGTTGCATTTATGAGAGAATTTTCTTCACTAAATTGCTTTGGTGAAAGCACAGTGAAAGTTAGGCCAATGAATGACTCGGAACGACTTTTGGGATTTATGAAAGCAATAAGAATTATATTTTCTGAGTTATACACTTTTAATGATGGAGGGGGACGGTAAGGAAAGTGGAAAACGAATGAGGCATGGCAATCTGTGGAGAATTTTAGAAGAATGGAATACCTTTTAAGAATATTAATAAATACATCTTCCTTCCTGCCTGCCTTCCTTCCTTCCTTTCTTTCTCTCCCTCCTCTTGTGCTATGCAATGTGCCACGCTCGAGATCCACTTCCACTTAGGTAACATTTTTGTGGTATCATTGTAGTATGTATTTCGACCACGCGGTGAGGGTCGTCCTCGTCAGTCGATTAAAGGTTGGATGGGGAAAAAAAGAAGCTCATGCAGCAAGCCGGGAGCAGTGCACATTAATTGTCGATGGGGGAAGTGCGATACTTAACTGCATGTACTCGTCCAGTATAGGAAATACCACAAAAGATCGAGTTCAGTCCGCATTCTTTAGATTACGAAAAATAATTACTTTCCTGGATCAATACAATAGATTGCCATCAAAGTCGACACAATAGGCTCCAAACGCAATTCCATTCTTAGAAACCAAACCACCAAATAATTTCAAATAAAATATTGGCCGGCTAGGGCAGGCCTACGCTGAATATCAAACCATCGGAGATCCGCAAATGGAAAGCTCACTCCACTGCTCGCTCACCTATTTCAGAAACTGATGAAGACTTTTGCTTTAGCATTTAGCGTTCACCTGTTTAGCGTGCTTGAATTTGTTGTCGGTCTACACGCTTGTAATTGTAAAATTAAGCAACAAAGTTTTTATACTTGCAAATTTTATTACTCTTTGCGTTTTTACAATGCACACGACTCGTCGATTAAAGCCCGATGCCGATGCATGCAAAGACGTTTTGTTGAAATAAAGTAATTCCGCTGGCTGGATTAATTTCTCTACACATTGTGCTTCATATTTGACATGACCGTTCATCAAGATATTGAGCAGAACTGTGTAAAGGTCAAACGGTAGCATTTTACTTTTTTTTGCTGAAATCAAGATCCAAGGCGAAGTGTAAAAGGTCATCAATTGTGACTGACTGACTGTCTACTGCAAGCGCCTTTCCAGACCAGACCAGCTTTCTGCTCTCTCCCATTTCTATTCGCCGAGACGAGAAGTAGAACAAAGATTTCCACATGGAAGTGTGTATGTTGCGTGTAGTAAGCCACTAGTAGCAACACCGCCACGTTCGATATTTTTCAAGTGTCATTTCCGTAAGTCTGTCCATAGTCCATAGTAGCCAACCTAAATGGTTTAATCTGAGTACCGTGAAAGTAATGCTACCTTATTGGATGGCATGCAAGGAAAAGAGCTTAGCTGAAATGTGGATCCATGCATGCGTGCAAGGCGAGTACACATAGTACACATACATATTTTGAAATGAGGAAATTGCGTGCTTGAAAGTCGTTCGTAATATGCTCCCTTAGCCAGCCCTTCTTTCATCCTATTTAACTTCTCGTTCTACTCGTAGGATTCTCGCTCTGAAATAGGGCTAAATGGGTTTTTACCCGTTTTTGAGGGGCATTTAGGACGCAGAGATGGGACAATAAACACTTACCTTCTTCTTTGGGCTAAATAGGGAAAATGCTATGGCATGGATATGGCTATGGCTCTTTGAATGCACAATGAATGTGTGAAAAGTGTAAATTATATTAGCTGCTGAGTGCTGGGGAAGACAGGGCTGGCTGCTGCTGCTGCTTGTAGAGAACAGGGATGCAAGCATGATGATGATTCTATGGCTTATGCAAAGCAAATGATAACAAGAAAACACGGCGTCAGCACCAGCACCAGCGCACTGTGGAAAAAAATATAAGCACTAACTAGTTATTGTAATTGGACGTTGGAATTGGAATTGAAGTCAGGCAGAGGCAGGCAGGCTTTCTTTGCATTGCGTTGCATTTGCCCCGGTGTTAAGGACGTAATTTATAACACTTGAACTCTATTCCAAGCTAGATTTGTATTTGTTCTCGGTCTTGGTCTTGAGTTTTGTATTCCAAGCATCTCATCTCTTTTTTCTCTGGAGAAAAATCTTTCTCGGGGCTTATAAACGCGAGCAGAACGAGTAAGGTATAACGGGTGTTGCGCCAAAATAAAAAATGCAACCAATTTCTCAAATTTAGGACAAGGCAATCGACTTTTTTGCATTTTGCCCGAAGCTTAGTCATTTCAGATTCATGAAATATTTTTTTGCTATTGTTTGCCAATCTTTTGTCAAGCAATTTGTTTCCTAAGTACTTTACTTAGTCGTTAGAGGTTAGACTACCTTGTGATTGGACATTTTCTTGATTTGATTGATGTACAAGTCTGGCTACAACTTGAACATGATTTCTTGATTTTCCACAGCTACAGTGCCACCCCCGCCGTGTATCTAATTATATTAATCCCTCCTAGCTTGTTCGCTCAATCTTAGAATTGCGATTGCCTAATGCCAAACATTATACAAGCCGTTGAAACTTTAAACTAATCAGCACCACCCGCCGTGATTCCCTCGCCACGCTAAACTGGCAACTGGCATCTTGACACACCTCCTTCTTTACTTTTAAGCTGATTAAACTACATATCTGAAAATCTAAAGTAATTTGAAACCGTTCCCGTGTCATGAGACTTTGGAGTGGTAGCTGCTAGCTTTCTTTACATTTACATAGATTGGTTGGGTCCAACTTAAAGCTTACGTTAGGTGGATTGTGAAGTGCATGCCTGCCTAATGCCCGCCGTCCTTCCTTTTTCTTCCACACTAAATCACGGACGGTGACTTGTTTCAAGAGATAACAAGTTACGTACGTACGTGAACGTAGTTTGTAAAGGAAATGGAAAAAAGAAATAATGTGGATGCGTATGTATGTTTCTAATGTCCATAAAACCCGTTGAGAGAAACAAACTGATGACAGACGTTGGCTGCTACGAAAAAGTACGACAAGAGCCTTGCAAATATCCGGGTAGTAGGATGTAGGAGAAGAGTAGACAGACTTACGAGCGGACGTGTGCGTGTGTTTGCATCACTGATTTTTTTCTTCTTCTACTTCTTCTGCTAACCATGACCTTTGCTCCTTTCTAACTTGCGTTGGATGTTGTTTTTGCTGATTTTGTTTCTTTGAATGATTTTTTGTCTAGGTGAAAATGGTGGTGGCTCATCACGAGAGAGTGTTGCAAACTTATTGGATGAAGGACTCGGTAAGATGATTTTGAGCTGTGGCTGTGGCCAAATAACTGGAGCGATTTATTATTAGTGTCATAATATTTACTCATTTTTTTCAATTTTAGGCACATCTCTCGATGGGACTGACGAGATTTCTTCAATTCATTCGACGTTAGGGCGAAATGATTCCGGTGAGCAATTTTTTTTTATGGAATCCTTAATGCTAAGCTAAATCGTATCATGTGTTTTGAGTCCCACAGTGGGCAGGGTAGCACTGTAGCGTCATGTGTTTTGATGCTGATTCAGCCACGTACGTGCGCATGCCGTACGCGTATATATAAACTTCTTCCCACTTACTTGTCTTCTTTTTTATCAGATGTAAGATCTCTTTCCGTCCATATATTATTCTTCCTTCCTTTTCCTCTCCTCCCTTCATTTCAATTCATCCCTGAGTCAGTGCGAGTGCCGGTGCGGAGAAGTTTTGTTGGCCCTCTCGTCTCAAGACACAAGCACAAGGCATGCAGGGGAGTTGAATAATAAACTTGAAAGAGGATATATGTATGTATGCGAGCATCCAAGCGTCCAAGCCTTACAAAGTGTAAAAAGAAATCCTCTTTGTGTTATTTTCGTCTCAACATAAAGATTATCTCATGAGTCGAGAGAGTCGCTTTTATCTAACCTCCTGGAGGAGTAAAAAGATGAGGGAATTATTGTCCAAAAAGAAATTAGGGCAAAACTTTGCATTGCGGTTGCACGACTTTCTCCGAACTGCTTTCTCCTTCTCCTGCACCCTGCTCCTGCCCTGTCCTGGTGCACTTACCTGTAACTTATTAATAAGTGAAAGGCATGGGGCGTAGTGGTGGTAGTGAAGTCTTTGAGATTCTAAGCAGGGGCAGCAGCAGCATTAACTCTTCCGAAGACTAACCAGATGTGTTTTCCTTTTGTTGTTTTCTCTTCCATCGAATTGGAGCTTTTGAAGCCCAGGAGCGAAATTGCTCGAATGATTCCAGATGTAATAAGAGATCTTATTATAAGTCATCCTGCTCCTCATTTGAGAAAGTGTAGGGGCGCCCAAGGTTTGTAATGTACTGTTCCAGGTACCTGAACTCGGGAATCCTGGAGCTGAAGCTTCCTTCCTGAGTCTGAGTTTGCTTACAAGTACGCGGTAACAATAGAGAGAAAAGCAGAGGTGGATTTGTTCTGCATCTGCTAACAACATCGTTCTTCGTACGATACTTAGTTGGTAAGGTAGTAGAGTACTCTGCTCAGCTCAGCAGCTTAGATACTTATTTCCTATTCAGTGAATGAATTGAAGAGTTCCTTGCCTTGTACTGTTGTACTATTGCCTTCCGCGAGTTTGTTTGACTCAAGTTGATGATGAGTAAGAGAAATAAGAGCCTCCATCCGACTATATGTTTTGGAGTCTCTTTAATGTACACAATGCTATGTAAATGACTGCTTAAGTGGGGTGATGGGGCTAGAGGATACAGTCAGACTCAAACTCCTCATTACATCTTATCTCAAGGGATAGCTTTTCCATCCGAGAAATGAAGATTTGGGTAGTAACCCACGCGGATAAATTCAGTTTTATGCTGTGTCAGTCCACGCATAAACATCATTGGAAGGAACTAAAGGAAGGGAATGAGGTGAAGTCATTATAATCTTAGGATGTTAGCGAGCGGAGACGGAGAATTTGGAGGAAGTAAAAGCAGCTCTCAGAATCGCCCTGTAGTACTTTGTTTCGTTACTTATGGAAATTTCAGTTTGGAATGATCTTTGAGGAAACTCTTGAGCCTTGCATCTTAGAAATTATGATACTGGCTTAGGCAAGGCATTGTGGTAAAACTTTGAAAGCGTCAACAGAGAGAATTTGGATTCGCATCAGACGCAGACGAGCATTAAGCTTTACAGTGTGCAATTTTCCTTGCGAAGAAATTTGCTAGGCGGCCTTTCCTTGAGACTGAGATGAGACGCGTCGCTAAGCTTGGTTCTGCGTTTTTGCTAAGTGGAAACTATTTTGTCCAAGTTTTTGTCATTTTGAAAGTACCTTCTGCATACTGCTGCTGCTGCTAGAGATTATTACAATGTTTTGAACTGTTTTGCAATATATTTTGAGTCAACTCTGACAATATGTGTCTTTCGTTGAGGCTAATCTAGGTTTGAACGGCAACACTGACTAAGTTAGCGTTAGGCTTTCGCTTGGGAGTGTTTAATTAATAATAACCTTGTCAGAGCGTTGATTAATGAAACAATAACATTTGTGGACTTGATTTCCGTGTTGTTTCTTAGACTCAGGCGTCATCCTGAGCTTGAGACTAATATATCAAATTGCCAGCACGAGATTTCTCGAGAATAACAATATGCACGGCTGGGCTGGCCTTCGAGCAGTACGCAGGGGAAAATGCAGAGTAACAGCAGCATTTGTTTATCCCGACAGGGAATTGTCCCGCTCTTCGGATTCGGTCTTCTGAAGAATAATTCCATTTGGATTTCAAAGTCCGTCGTGTGCCAAGCGGGCAGCTGAGACAGCAGCAGCAGCTTGTCCTTGAGACTTGGGAGTTTTGCTAAGGCGTTTTGTGATTTTGGAAATGTATGGCTGTTGTTTGTATTGCATTAGGGAAGCGCCGTCGTCCGTTCCCTAGCTACGATGGGTTCAGCTGATGTTGCAATTTAGAAGATATCATTCCGGAGCTAGCTTGGTCGTCGAAGAGCATGGAAGTGAAGGATTCGTTTCGTTCACGTTCGCCTTAATTCCTATTCTAAATGGGTAGTAACGATTCGAGTTGTTAGAGTTTTGTTGGTGGAAAAGGCGAAAATACTGCATATTCTGCTGAGAAGGGCAGGAAGAGGAGCAGCAGCAAGCACCAACTCTCGACGACGACTCGAGTGATTAATGGTTTATTGTAATTAAGATTTGGATTTGGGAAGACAGAAAAGGAAAAGGAG
This sequence comes from Hymenaphorura dentifera, assembly GCA_034699705.1. Lineage (NCBI taxonomy): Eukaryota > Metazoa > Arthropoda > Collembola > Poduromorpha > Onychiuridae > Hymenaphorura > Hymenaphorura dentifera. Next base: position 43,864 of record JAQGCM010000035.1, read on the forward strand.
AGGAAGGTGCCTTATTAGATTAGGATGGAGAAGCATCCTCAATTCCTCCCAAGTAATTCCCTTGTTTTGTCTTCCACTTCCCTTCCTTTGTGGTTCTTGTGGTTGTTGGCCCAGAATGCTAATTTGAGATGAGAAGGAGTTTTTGGACGAATCTTGTAACTTCAGTCGAGTTTCACGTACAAACGTATGTTTGCCGTGTACTATTGACGATCCTTCTCCAGATTTAATATCCCATCTCTAAAGATTAATTAGATATGATTGGTTTAAATATTTTGTGGTTGCCGAGCGGGCCGAGCCGGTCGCTCCGTGCAAGGGATTTGTTCGCCCAAAGGCAAGTCAGGTCATGAGTAATTAGTCATTTGGGCTGGAGCAGCCGAGCCAGCCAGAGCCGGAGAGCTATTAGAGATGCGTGGCCGTGGCGTTGGAATTGATGTTGATATGATTGCTGGGGATCAAAGTATTTTGGACTACGTACTGAGTGTGAGAATTTGATCCCTTCAAACGATTTTTCTTGAGCACGCCAACAGAATAAAGAGTTTGCAAAATATTATGGTTTGACTGACTTGCAATTTTCAAGGGCTGTAAGCTAGGCTGTAGCACTTGAGTTTTTTACGAGATACGTTATTTTTGCTCCGGAAACTTGAATTGTGTCACTAGTGTCACGAACTTTTATGACATCCCAGGATACAGACAGACTCCACTTGAGCTTTGTTAGAATTCACAAGCACTTTTCTAGTATTTTGGCAACGTTTGAAGTCTGGTCGGGGTCTCGGTGCGGATACACATGATATATGGAAACGAACGACAATGAAGGAGAAGATATTTTCACACGAAAGTGGAACTTGACGGACACTGACAATGACATGAGATGAAAATGAGAATCACTTTTCTATTCTGTGTATCCTAGTGAATTCTATATTTTAAGAGGATGCTGATGCTACTACTGTCAAAAGCTGACCGAATACTTTGATGCAACTAGCTGACAGACTTCAAGTGGTCCTTCTATATATATCACTCAGCCAGCAAAGCCTACACTCTTTGCAAATGCTATTTACATTACGTTGACTTTCTCCTAGAGCCTTGAACAGTAAAGCCGCCCGTAAAATTTTGAATTGGTGCTTAATTTTAGCTCGAGATGAAAGGAGTTGAAATTAAAGTGAAGGACGCTACGAGGGCATGAGATGTCCGAGAAATAAACAGTCCGCGTTATATTATGAGCCAAAACAATAAAAACGTGTTTTAGTTTGACATTGGATGCTGGCAAAATTGGATGTTTCCACTCAATGATGAAAACACTGCAACTGTAATATGAAACCGATCACGAAAGTAACTGTGCACTGCACGTGTTTCCGTGAATTATTTGAATCTTTTCTTTTTCAAGAGAATGCCGACTCGAGTATATTACAATTTAAGCGTTCCCCTTTGGGTAGATCATTCAATTCAATTTACAAGCCATCCATGGAATTGGATTCTTCTTCTTGGATTTTATTGATGTGATTTGAGAAAATAAATTCTCATGAAACTTAACATGAGTTAAAAGTAGGTGTGAAGAAAATCCGTCCTTTCCTTTCCCTTCCATTAAAACCTTTTTGGAAAGGCATTTGAGTCGGAGAATTGGAGTCTAATGTAAGTTGTAAAGTGTATACATGAGCGTAGTATGGACGCTTAGACATTTTGCTAGGTGTTTTGCTTCCCATTTCCTATTCTGATTCAATAAAGTGGAAGTCAGTCAGTTCAGTTGGTGCTTCCAAAGTGTTGGGGAGTCGTAGTAGTATTTTGAAGATGAAATGCATTTGGAGGAAGATAGGAAGAAAGGCTGGCACAGCAGACGCAGAGTATTATAGTTATAGCCTTCTTCGAATTCACTTCACTTTGGTTGGTGGGAGTTCCACTCTTATTTTATGTCTTTTGTATGCATGCATCTCTATCTCTTCTATTCCAGTTCAGCAGCTCCAGATTAGCATTCAGAGAGAAAGGACTAAGAAGATTAACTTGAGACTTTGAAAGAGATTTTATTTTTAAAGTAGCATTTACTACTACGATGCTATGCTTCTTCTAAAATCTACACAAGAGCAGCAGTTGCAGCAGAGCACCATCACCACCAGTAGCATTCTAAGGCTCGACTAGAGCAAAACAATCCCTCCAGAACAACGCAAAGACTAAAGGAAAGGAAGGCGATGACGGCAACCACTCTACTTCTAGATGCATTACATTTCGATGAAAAACAAAATTGGAGTTAAATGAAAATTGTTTGGAGCAGCTAGAGTCGCCTACTCTAGCAGTTCCAGCTGTACGAAAATCACAATTGCTCCTGGCCTGGCCTTGCTAAATTAAATTTTTGTGAAGTCCTCAGCTCCAGCTCCCGCATTGCCATTGCCATTGCGTCCCAGAACCACAGTCGGAAATTTATTTGTTTGGAATGTGCATATTTTTGGAATTAATTTTTCCATGCGTAGCTAAAGTGGGCTTCTGCTGATGCTGGAGGAATATTGAAATTGAAGTTGAAGGAGTTGAAGGAGAACTGGAGAAAATAATTGTGAGGTCCGTCAGCTAGCCTCAGCCCTCACAATTTTTACTCTCGGTCTATTCGTACTCGTGTTTATCGAACATACACTTCTATTGAAACGCGCATTTTTGGGCTTGAATGCTTTGCCATTGAATTGCATTAATCTTCATACTCCATCAATTGCATTGAATTGAATGGCAGCACTGCAGTGCATTCAATAAAAGAATAAAAATCTGTTCGCTGGCAACTGGGCGGACCGAGCATTCAGCGTTCAAGCTTTCTCCTTCCCCTATTTATTAAATAGAAGAATCATCAATTCGAAATATATAAGGGAGCTTTTTGAAAAAATTGAGTTCGAGAATTTTGGCTTGTCTTGTTTTGAATGCGATTTTGTACAAGAAAATACAAAACATTGCCGTCTGACAATTTAGTCAATTTGTCTCTCGGGTAGAAACTAGACCATCCACGAACTGAATTGCAGCATCCGTCACCTGATAAAGGCAAAGCAAAATTATTGATTTTGCCATTAGAAGGAATGGAAAACTAAGTCGAGGATTCCATCCATCCTAGCTTCTTTTTCTTCCTTAAACTCCCTCACATTTTTCTTTCCTAAAGTTTTGTGTTAAATGCTTCTCTCTAATGGCCAAAAAATTATTTCTCCTTTGTCTTTTTTTTTGCTCTTTGAGTCCCATCACTTACGTAGTACTGTCTCTCCTGTAGACTGGCAGGCGGGTAACGCGAATGAGACCGTGCCGGTTGGAACGGTCGTCTCAAAGATCCACTAATGGAGTTCTATTTCTACACATGAAAGTCTTTTGGAATTCGGATTTTCTTCCACATACTACATATGTAGCGTGACGTTGCGTTGGTTTGCGTTTTTTAAGTTAAGTTCATGAAGGATGAAATGAATGAGAATAAATGAAGTCGCAAGGCTTTTTTTGTTTGCCTTGACGAAACGAATGAAGTTCCTCAAGACCGACTCGTTCGTTTTTTTCGTGGCTTCGTTTTGGATCTCTTCTCGGGTATGACAAGAAGATGATAAAAGATTCCGTGGGAATTGGAATTGGACTTGGACTAGTTCTTTTAACATGCACTTGTTATTTAGGAGGAAGAAGAGTTAGAAGTGCTAGCTGTAGGAGCCGTAGATTAGATAGAGGAGAGGATATGACAGCAGCCGCCATGCCATGAGCACGGTGATCGCATCGCATGAGAGAAATGTAGGTCGAGTTTCTTTATTTCATCTTCTAGTTGTTCTGGAAGGAGCAGGTGATGTAATTGTAAGTTTGAAAGGTTTTCGAGTACTAGTACTACCCGGTTTTAATGGAATGAGAACCATCAAATTCACACTCCTTTGGATTTTGGTTGGTGGCGACTTTCACATGACATGACGTGTAGGAGGGTTCTGGTTGTAAAGTACAGAACAAATTCGAGCCTTTTAATTATCTAGGTATTTGTGCCAATAATGCCATATGCCGTGCCACCAATCTGGCCCTAAGCTGCGAGAGTATCGGGTTTTCCCCTCCTCCAGTATTGGAATAAATGCTTTAATAAAGTTTCCATTCACTGACTTATTATTTTGCCTTTGGTTGAACTGTGGGTCTACTCACATATGTGGGCCAACTAATTGCTGGACTCGTCAGCTTCATTCATAAGACTTCGACGAATTGGATTGAGATGTAAAAGCGAATGAGAATCCTTAGGCAGGTGAAAAATGATTCAATTAGATTTCATTCAGGAAAATGTGGTAGTTTTCCAAGTGTGGATGTCGTCGTCCTTGTATCGGTCGGATAAAATTTACAGGAAGTTATGATGTTAAATTTTGCTGCGTTAGAATGGTCTAGCAACATTTGAACGCTAAATTTCAACTACTGAAAAGGAAAACACCTCAAGTATTTCACAAAAATGACAACCAAAATTTTCTTGACCTTGGTCAATCTGAACTCATTGTGGAAATCTTGAATAATACAATATAGAATGATCCGCCGTGCATATTTTAGGATGATCCCATTTTTTGGCTTAGGACCGTTTTCTTGATGAGGTGTGAAAAACTAAAAGGCATTAGTTTTTTGCATTGTTGTAACCGACAAGGCTAATTGGGAAACCGAAACATTGTATTTCACTTAAACCTGTGATGATATAGCTTAATATGGTTGTGTTGCCTGGCAGGCATAGCAATCGTCGAACTCCAAAGTCGAAACTATACTCTCGACTCGATCCTTTGGAATGAGTGAACGATTTGAATTATTTTACACAAATAGAATTGGTTTGGAAAGGATCTAGGAAAGCACTAGGATAAAGTGAAACAAGTGACAAGAAAATCCCATCATGCACCTTTTCCCTTCTCACTCAAGGCAAGCCGACGCCCCGGTTCACCGAAAATCGGGTCGCTGGAGACAGAAGTATTAGAGACTTGCGAGATGTGCTCCCATGCAGTGTGTGTTTGGAGAGTTTGAAATCAATGAATGCTGCACTTGCATTTACTATTCAGCTCACAAAACTGACTGACAGTGTCATGTCCCTAGCTCTAATCTCATGGAAACATTCATACAAGATGAGCTTTTGGATTCGTCTACTACTAGTTTGAAGAGTAGCCTTGATTCTGGTGTAAGGTTTATATGCATGCCTATCTTCGCTCTTGCTCAACTTTTGGCTCTAATTTGTTCAAGAAATTCTCTCATTTCCTTCCCTGTCGGAACTGAAATAAATTCCAAGCTCCTAAACTTGTTCTTTTGTTGGAGTGGATTAGTTGAGTTATTCAACGCTGACTCACTGACTGACTAAAGGGTTAGATCCAGAATGGACTCCTAAGTTTTGGAGTTGAACAAACTATGAGGGTTCAGTGTTCACACAGGAATTCGGAGCTATGGAAGTATGACGCAATTTTTCTATCAAGGTTGGCGGAATATGACAATAGGAGACAAAATATCGGGGAAATTTTTTTCCCCATTCACAAGAATTATTATTTTGTCAAGGCGTTTGTAAGAATTGATTATCGCGAAGCGAAAGCCAAGCTGCGAATTCAAGGTTGAGTATTTTCCTTTTGTCCTTCTTTCCAAAATAAAAGAACTTTTTGGCGAAAGTTTCTCATCCAACAGCAACTCTTGGACGGATCGAAGTATCCGAATTCTTGTCTCAACTTTCTTCAAGTTGCTTCACGGCAGGGCAGTGCAGGCAGGGAGCTTGGGTCGGAGAAAGAAGATTGAAGAAAGTTCTAATTGCTCTCGATGTAGTTAATGAACTAATGAGTCACTCAGGATAGAATGGAAGTTGAAGAGTAACATCTTTGTTCGATCCACGACCCAGGCAAGAGAAGAAAAGTCAATGAGGGTACAAATGAGGAGAATTAAAAGTTCATTCTAATTGGAAAGCACTCAAGAGCTTCGCACATTCTTACACACACATCCAGACGTTCGCCTAGGTGTTTGATGACTTGACTTTTGCCATGTTCAAGTTGAATTCCTTCCGAAAACCCAAGTGGTGTAGGTGTGCAGAAGATTAGAGGGCTAAAGGGGCCAAGTCAAATCATTAAAACAGACTCGACTTGAGCAAATGACAACTTAGAGTCAATGCGAAAAAATGTCTGCCTAGCTATTAAACTACGTATGACAAAATGACAGTTCTATCCAAGCATTCCATTAAAGTTTCCAATTTCTGGATGTTGATTCAACTCAAACTTCTTTGAAATTGGACCAACCAACGAATTCAATGCTAGGAAGTAGGCAAGGTAGAGAAGAGAATGAAATGCGAAGACTTGAAATTGGAGTTGGCCATTTTTCAGTCAACTCTCAGTTCCGATTTTCTGGATTCAAGTACAGTACTACAGCAGTACTTCCAGTTCAGATTCTAACGCTACGCTGGTACTTCTTAACTTGTTTGTTATAGTACCTCCTGTCTACCAGTACATAGAAAAAAGTTGACTTGACTTCTCTTCTTGTGTTTTTCCTGATCCTGTATATAGTGATAATAAGAAATTCTACGTAGGAAGGTCGGGAAGAATGGAGGAAAGGTCTGAGCAATTCACTCGAGACTTTAAATGTTAAATGGAGTGACTTTTCTCATCAAATCGGTTGGAAAATGGGAATGAAACGAAATCAAGGTGTTCTTTGGGGACTTTGCTGAACGATGTGGGTTTGAAGCTTTGGTTGCTTTGCTTTTCTCCTGACTTTAAGATTATAGGTTGAAAGTTTTTTCCCCCATCCAGAAAGAGACTCAAATCTCATTCTGGTGTAAATCTATTAGAGAGAAAGTGAAGTGAAAGAGCCTCTGGGGAAAGCAAAATGATGATTTTAATAAGCATTGCTCCGATTCCTGAGCTTGTTTTTTTTCAACTTGCCACGCGTCCCTAGAATAGATAGTTTCTTCCACGACGTCTAAAAGGAAGCGACAGGTATGGCAAGAATGGTTTCTTTTTTTGGTTTGGCCAACAACTAAGCTAAGTACCTCCCAAAGCCTCAGAGAATTATTTAATCACACACCGAAAGTAGTAGAGAACGTAAGAAGTAGGTCAAGTCTTTGGGAAGAAACACAAACTAAATCCAGGAATTGGTTCCACAAAATTCTAAGCTCTTTGCCCCTTTGCTCTTTTAACTCAAGCAGCCCAGCCCTCATCATATATACTGACTAGTAGTCGATCCGCAGCTCCGCAGTTCGAGAGAGTTTGCCGAGGAGAAACAATAGTAATGGCTGGAGGTTAATTGGTTGGAAGTTTAAAATCTCCATAAATAGAACAGAGTGAGTGCCTAGTCTCGGATTTAACAATGTGTGCAGGAAATAAGAACCTATTTATTTTCCTGGAGGCTCAGGGAAAAGCAACTAAGCCCATTGTATTGTAAATTGTACTTTGTCTTCACAGATGAAAGAGAAAGTAGGTTAGGTGGGCTCGGTACTTTACTCTCTCGAGTTGGTTTGGGCTTGCTTGGATTCTCTACTCTCGTATGGAGAAAGTCGTGAAAGTCTATCTTCTCTCCTCTGCTGCTCTGTTCTGCACTCCACATGCAAGCAATGCAGTAAATTGAGAAGTTCTAGTTCAGAACAGAACAGAAGATGAAATGAAAAGGAAAATAAAATGATCAAATGATCATTACGTCGCATGCACGTCGTAGACTCAAATGAGCCCATTGTATGATTTGTCAT
>JAQGCM010000036.1:0-51157 GCA_034699705.1 Hymenaphorura dentifera
AACTGACTGACTGAGCGGTGGGGGGGGGGGGGCTCAACGGAGCGGAGGGGCAGGGGCAGGGAGAACAAATTCGGATTCGGATTTCCAGAACACGTTAAGGTTATTACACGTATGAACGTAATGCGATGGAATGTAATGTAGTTTCCAAAAGCAGAAGCTGCTGGTGCTGGTGTTGGTGCTGGAAAAAGTTTTTTGAAACCAAAGAGCCCGGCACGGCACTCCTTTCATCACTCACTCCTTCCCAAAACTCAATTAGTCCAAATGGAATTCGAGCAAGGAACCAACTCTCAATTCTCTAAATCAAATCCCTGGCGAGACTCACTAGTTTTGCTCCTCCTGCTACACGCACGCTGCAATAATTTTTAGATCAAATTAAGAGAAAACTCAATACAAAGGACGGACGGATGCAACTTCGACTTTACAAGCGGCGGCAAATTTTCCCCAAACTCTTGGGAAAAACTCTCGAAAAATTATCACTCTGGACAATTTCATGTCGAAAAAAAAAAGTTTTGATCTGATCCTATCCGATTCGAGGGCACGCAGGCAGGCAGACAGACTTTGCCCAAATCTCTGACTCTGACTAGATAAACTCCTCGTTCGTTCCTTCGTTCTTTTTTATCTGACAATTGTCAGGAGAAAGTCAGGACACGACACGACCTAGGTGATAAATTATTTTCGATAATAAGGATTGGGAATTGATCAATTCTCAGACGTCTTTCCAACGCCACCACCACACATCCAATTTCAATTTCCACAACTTAAAAAAAATACCAAAAAAGTCGTCTTACCAACACTGCAGTGCAGCGCAGTGGCTTCCAATAAAATGAAAAGATTTTCTCCAAATATTCCGTTTCCAATACATCGAAACGATAGTCTGCTCTTCTTCCCTACTTTCTCTACTTGTAGAACTTGACAAATGTTCAAACGGTTCGTTCGGCTATTCCATTCCTTCCTTGTTTTTTTTCACTTGCTGCTCTTCTTCTGGAAGAACAGAGCAGAGCCGGAGCCGATTGCATTGGTTCACCCTGGGGTGTGCTCAGCTCAGCTCAGCCAGCTCTTATAAACTTACCTCTGCACCTGCACATGGTAATAGATTTTGAGAGAAAGTCTTACGTTAGTCTTGGAGGAGATAGTTTGGCTTGGCTTGGGCGGAAGTACTAGCAGAGTAGGGGCAGGCAGGCAGGCAGGCAGTCAGGCAGGAGGAGCAATAATAGCAAATAATGGCTACATATTGATAGAAACTGGAGAAACCTTTGCGAGAAATTGGGGAGGGGGAGCAGCGTGGGTGAGTTTGGAAAGCGTGTCAGTATTATGTGCTTTCTCCAGGACTTTCACTTTAGAACAAAAGAGTAGATCGGTTGGTCGGTGGGTCGGGGCTTGGCTGTTTGGCTGGCTTGGAGGACGAGGACGAAGACTACTAAAATATTTAAAGATATGTTGAGACTCTTAATGCAAGAACATTACGTCGGAAAGAGCTTTGAGGACACCATCAACGTCCAGATTTACAACCCACAATTCTTCTTTTTTTTCAACCCTTTCGCTGCTCCTCTCAAACTCAAACTCAAACTCCTTGCTTCTTTTCTTCTTCAGTCCATCGTCGTCGTCGTCGTCCAACACAAACGGGCATCTTCTTCCTTCATTCTTCCTCCGCTTTTTTTTCATTGCTGCTTTACTTGCTTAGTTGCTCAGAAATGAAAATGATTGGGAGCCAGGAAAATCTTTTGAGACTTGGAAATTGTATGCAGTATGCATGCAGAATTCGTGCGTAAACGATGCTACTAATGTTCCGTTTTGCGTACAAATTCATGCAAAATCCACGCAAATTCCAATTTATGACTGCGAAATGATGGACGAACAGAACAGAGCAGAGCTGTGCTGAGCTTGTTTTAATTGAAGTGGCTAACCGTTGGCCAATAGAAAGCCGCCATTTTGCCCCATTTGAACTCTTCTAAGTGTTCAGATCGTAATCGTAAGTGAGCTCTGAGCTCCTTCAGAAAATTCTGCTCCTTTTTTAGTCCCTCGTAATTTCTTAATTGGTTCCGGGTCCGAATATGTAAGAATAGCATTACCGCTCTTGGAATTGCACTGCAGCAGTTGAGGACCCGACCAAGTCCTTAAGTCCTTAGAAGACTTTCTATTTGAACCTTTTGAAGCATTCACGTTCTTTTAATAAAGCCGTTGTCGTGTGCGTGCCTTAATGGAGATGAAGAGGTAGGACTAGGACTTGAAAAGGGATCTCATTTTGAGTTCCTTGAGTGAGTGAGCAGGAGAGTGCCTATTTTATTAGAAAATGGCGGCGGTGGCAGAGAGCTAGCTGGGCTGGGCTGGGCTGGGATACTCATAATAATAATAATGTCTGTGTCGCTGCGAGTCATAAACCTCATTTTGATTTAATATCCCGGCTCCTCTTAATCTACTGGATTTTCTAGAAAGCCCTGTCTCTCAATAAATCAGAGCAGACAGAAAACCACTTCACCTTTGCTTCATAAGTCAAAATAATAATAATAATGTCGAGTAATAGGAGAAGTCCATTTCACGTTTCAACTACTTTCACACAAAAACCTGGAGAGCTCCAGCTCCAGCTTTAACTCTCCAACTAATGCCTCCTCCACCACCACCACCACCGCTCACTGGAGAACTCGAGTACTGGAGGACTAAATGGGCCAGGCAACCCCAGCCCAGTCAGTCTAAAAACCTTTCTGAGCTGAGCTGAACTATATGGAATTTGAAATCTCAAATCCCAAAACTACTTCATACTACTCCTAGCATAAAACTAAAACTAACTTTGAATTTCCAAATGGCTAATTTAACCCTCAGAGCCTCATCGCCAGAGCCAGCCAGGGCTGAGTACTTTATTCAATCTGTTCTATGTTGTGTTAAATTGAAATTACCCTTTCAAGACGGTAGGTGTGGTGTCGTAGCGCACATGTATACCTTTATCTTCACATCTTTTAATCTCACCCCTTAAAGTTAAGTTTAGTACTTAAACTTATGCAGTGCTTGCAGTGCACCGACGGATTCCCTAGTTAAATTTATGACTTAAAATGGTTGCTAAATGTCATCATGAAGATAGTAGTGAGGACTGAGCAGAGCGTATGGTCGGCTCATAATCGTGAGTCTTAATTTGAGAGAGTTGAGTTTGTGACATTGCAGGAGCAGCAGCAGCAGTTTGGGGACGGAATGAGGGTATTATGAATATGATTGTCCTCAACTCAGAGACTCAGACTACTCATCCACTTTAATAATTAAAAGACGCTGGTGCTGGCTGCTGGCTGCTCTCTCCTATATTTTATTGTGTCATCAAAACTGCACCTTTAGACTCCACTAAAACTCACACTCACGGACACCACTGCTACTAGTTACATAACATTAAATTCCATTAACTTGAGGGAACTACGTACGTATGTACTCTCCGGAAATTCCCACGACCAACTTTGGAGACACCGAGAGACCAAGCCTTGTGCAGTGCAGTGTTGTAGTGGCCCATGGCCAAATGTAATAAACATAATTCATGATTCACCTACCTATTTAACAAAATGTGAGTCAACCGTGTCCCAGGCCTAAACAAAAAAAAAACACAACACACAGCAACACAAACCCAACGGGGGTACGAGTCGTGCGAGTACGAGTAATATTATGGTCGGTCGTATGGATTACAATTTGGAGAAAGTAGGTCTGTCGGGGTGGTGCGACCGGGCTTTCCTTGCTTTGCATGTAGGCCGAAAGGAGCGAACTAGGAGCAAGGAGGAAGAAGAAGATTCCATTCGGGGAAAAGTGAAGGAATGAAATTAAGTAATATGTTATTTGTAATATTATTATACAGAGGAAGAAAGGAGCAGCTCATGCACGACCAAGCAAGCAAGCAAATGCAACACGGTACTATGGCATGACGTGGACTTTCTCCAGGAGAGAAAGCAGCAGTGCAGTGCTGTGCAGAGCAGTCGTCGACGTCGCTCCTGTCTTCGTCGTCCGTCCGTCCAACTCGTCGTCGTCGTCGTCGTCGCAGTAGTAATGGGCGTAAAGGTAGTGCGAGCTCTCGTGGAATTCATAAGTAGGGAGTAATAATGGAAATCGTAGGGAGCGGTGGACCATGAAATAGAAATGGATGAGTTTAATTTCTTATTTTACTCAACTCTTGTTCTCTTTCATTCACCCATTTTCACAGTCTCATTCCTTTTCTCCCCGGCGCTGTGCGAGGTGAAAGTTGTATGCAGAGAAAGCAAGCAGAGAGCAAAATGTATTACTTGAGCATACGGTGCTGCAGCAGCTGAAATTTTAGTTCAAATCCAACCAGCCGGCCACTTTTTCCAATTTTTCGAATCCCACTATATGTTGTCAAGAATTTGTAACATTTTCGCATTCAGGTTAGATCCACAAAGAAATACAACATGTACGAACCCTGACAGATTCTTATTATGAATTTGACCAAGTTGGGCGGAGACCTGCTCAGGAATACCTTGAAACTTGAACATTTAACGGCATTGAAATCACCTTAACTTTTTTTTGAGCCTTGTGTTTTTAGAAAGATAAACATTTTTTGTTTGGATTCAACTGTTGAATATAATAGGGTCTTTCTTATAGAATGCTACATCAATAGCCTTCAATTTGTGAGGAATGAAATTAACGACAAAGAAGAGTTGATTTTTTTTATTCGTGTATCTAGTGGGGTAGGCGTACAAATAAAATGGAATTAAATGCTTATCAAGTTTGTCAATTCAAAATTCAGTGTTGTAAGGGATAATAAATACGTAATGAGTCCCTCGCCCTCATTAGTCGTATAAAAGCTCAAGTCTTCCGTAGAAATTAGACGAGTTGCTTTGCCTCATAGAAGTGCGATGTGTAGTCCTGCCCGCTGTCATCTCCACGACCTCTAAATTGTTAAAAATTAAAAAAAAAAGTCTGCAAATCAAATCAGATTACTCGATAAATCTCATTTCTCGAGTTTTCTCATCCTTCCACCCCAACCATTTGAGCCAGCAGCACAAATTCTAGAAATTCTCATTGCAAAATACATGTATATCTTCTAGCTTTTGATCGAAACATTGCACATCTTCTTTAACCAATTCAAAACTCCAATCATCTTGATCTTTGTCACCTTAAAAACTAAATCAATCAAAATCTTTATTCAAGTGCACAGTATTCTTGTATCCTTTCCAAATATGTAATTTTGATATTGAATTTTGTAGTTATCGACGTTTTGTAATGAACGAAATTTTTGAATTAAACTAAATTGCATACTCAATCTACTTCCTTTTGGATAAATTTGGGCTGAACCCAAAATTTTTCAATTTAGTTACGAGCAAAGCTAAACTTTGTACATATAGTAAAAACGTGAAAAATATAAATAAAAATGCAGTATTTACCGATTTTCGCACTAATTTATTATTCACTGAAATATTAAGACAATAGTTTAGATTTTACGATTCAGTAATAAGAATTACTTGACTAATTCCTCCTGTTATCATGTTTGCAAATGATGCCCGACTCGCTGCCTGCTCGAAATCAAGCTCAGTCTGCAGTGTAGTCGCTAGTGATGAAAGCCTTGGTCTGAGCCATCTTTGATCTAAATTTTGAGAGAGGGGTTTGCCGAGTGGTGAAAGTCTCGCACGAAAGAAAGCACTTTTAGATCTTGAGCGAAAGCGAGGAAAACGGTGGCCAAGAATGTTGACTGAAATTCTTGTCGCACTTCACCTTTTTTTTTAAAAGATCTTCTCGATTTTAAAGTTCTGCTTAATCCAAATTTGTAAATATGCACAGCACACATAGCAACACGATACTAAGCTCAAGCTGATTTGCTAGAATCCAATTCTTGATGTGTTGCCATGCCAACCAGCAGGTGATACTAAAAAATGAATTTAGAAAAAAAAACAATCAACAAATTTTTGACCCCGCCCGAAACCAACGGTCAAATCGACAACGACAATCTAGTTCGTTAGGTTAGCTAGCACAAAGTTAGTCTAAGAAAACTTTATTTTCTGACTATCGTTCAAAAGTAATGCTATCGTATTTGTTCTACTTACTCAGTTGTTCACTTTCCGTCTACTCTGTCTACTGCACTGTGGTCAAATTTATTGAAGAACACATCCTTACTCCAAGCGTCGGTGACTACGATCATACTTCTGACCTCAATCGTCCCTGGTCTGCCATCTTGGACATTCTTGCTTTTTTCGCCTCCTAAATCCGTAAGTTTATTTTTTTGAGCTCTCAGCATCCATTGTTGCACCACTTTCCACACGTTCTAGCCTTTTTCATAAAAGTCATTGGTAAACTGCTACTAGTAAGAGCGTCAGTTGTATTTTAATTTTTGAAGAATTTGACACTTTACATCACCAGTCACCCCCGGTTTGCAGCAGCAGCCGCAGGTCAAAGCAAAGCAATTAGGATCAAAAATTAGTGTCGCACGTTGGAATTGTATTTTTACTGAATTTTTTTAGATCATCGTTTAGATTTTTTGCAGGGTTTAAAAATTTCATAAGAACAAGAACTTTGTGCTAAACAAATGACTAAATGACACTTACTAATTTTCAAATAGTGGCAAATTTCTCATGAAATCTACTTGTGTATACATATTTGGACAAATTTCTCATAAAATTTTATGTTCGCACTAGCCAAACTTGGAACGGTAGGTTTATTGTATCTAGCCAGGCTTGATTCTGGGCCAGAAGGGACCGTGGGCAAAACGTACGAGAGACAGAATGTACTAGAGGCAAAAGGTGCCACTGATGTACAGCGGAGGTTAAATGGTTTAAAGTTAAGTTGGTTAAAGTTAAAGTAATTTGAGCGCACCCTTTCAATATTTGCAACAAAGACAACATGCAAAAGAAGAATTACTCTTTGCAAGGCACAAGCAAAATATTTGCTGGGTGTCTGAATCCACAAATTAGACTTGGAATTGGATGAGAAACGCGGGATTTCGATATTTTTGTACACAATTTACATAGGTTCGGGGTTTTGCATTTTGATATTTTGAGACAAAGCATCCTGAATCCTGAGCATACAAAACTCCATTCTTAGCTACTCTTAATTCGGGGCTGCTCAGAAAAAGCTATACTTAGCACTCTGTCACAGTAAAGAAATCAACATAGTTTTGTGTCCTAACCTGTCCATCAAGAGGCGTCGATGTATCAAATTTTTCTAATTAAAATTTAACTTAGCCCTAATTGAACTATTTATACGCAAAGCTGTAGACGTGCAGTAAGGTTTGCTCAGTTTTTCGCAGCTAGTGTTCTTAAAAGAATGGCTCAGGTTTCTTAATTAGTTCTAATGATGAATTAGGTGAGGAGCTTTAAATATTTTGCATGATGACGGGACGGAGTCATTCTTAGGGAGGTCTGAATAAAACTTAAGTTTTTCCTAATATTTTTCCTAAAATTTTAACATGAAGTCATAGGAGTCAGATTGGTATTTAACCAAATTACACTGCAAAAGCCCATTCAAATTCACAACAAAAAAGGTATCATTTCTTCCGGTACCTTCCGTCCCTGCTACCTTTTGTTACTGGTACCTTTTGTTCGGTTACCCAAAGTTTGGCACGATTCTTCCGCATGAGAACAAATTTAATTGCAGGAACGGGACTCTGATGTTTTCAAGCGAAAACTTGAAAGCTATCTTGTTATTTAGCCTTGTCTGGCTCTCTTGGATTTCTTGGAATTCGCAAATTCCAATCATTAACATATGTATGCATGTGATATTGATACGAACATGCATACAATTAGTGCTTGCTCTTCACAAATCGGTGGCACGTCGTCCTACAAGGTGACTTCCGAGGTGTTCCAAGCACCTAATATCGCGATATTTTTTTTTACGCTTTCTGGCACGCCCTGAGTTAGAATTAATCGAAATTAGATTGTCAAAATCATTTTGGTTCGCAACTTTGTTTTTTTGAAATTTTGCCAAAATCGCAAAATGGCGAAATTCCCATGCTCTTAACTACAGAAAAAATCGAGTTCCATGACTCTCCCCCATTAGGATTTCTCAAAGAATCTCAAAAATCATAAAATAAATAATATGATATTATTAATTTAATCAAATTTTTCCAAAAATTTCCGTTCATTGCTTTCAGGGGTACCTGAAAATTATAATCACCGAAAAATTTGAGTAAATTAAAGTTATAATTTTCTGATCGAGATCTTTTGAAAAATCCTACAGGGGGAGTCAGGAAACTCGATTTTTCGCTATATATAGCTGAGTGCATGGGAATTTCGCCATTTTTGAAAATTTCAAAAAATAAAATTGCGAACAAAAATGATTTTGACAATCTAATTTCGATTAATTCTCACTCATGGCATGCCAGAAGAGAGTGCAAAAATATCGCGATGTTAGCTGCTTAGGACACCTTGGAAGTCTCCCTTGTTTGCTCAGAACCCTCAAATTTTGAGTAATAATGATAAGCCAGCCTCGCCATGTGGGCAAAGCCCACGCAGCCTTAGCCGTAAAATCCATGATTTTGAAAATGTAATTTCCTGGCCATTACACTCACCTACCACACGTAATATTGCTCAAAAGTCCCCCGGTTCACAAAAACTCATTAGCAACTAACACATTGCAACTTACCTTTTTCGGTTTCCAAGGGAACCGCTAATTGCAAAGTAAAAAAATCGATCAAACTTTTGAACTTTGTTGACAAAAAAAGTAAACAAGCTCAAGAGACAGTCCTCCGGCCAGATATTTCGACAAAGTCAGTCATTAGATTTTTTTGTCACCTCCAACCAACTCCTAGTAGCTGTTATAGTAGTAGTGCACTGTACTCATCTGATTTAATTATTTTCCAGACTTCTCCGTCTCACCTCTTCAACCCTTTCTTCTCACAACTCAAAATCGAATTTCCTTTAACTTTTCTGACACCAAATTCTTTCTTTTTCCCAAGACACTTTCGACACTCCATTCAAGCAGCCAAAATGCGTCGCTCTGTCCCCAACCCCAGCAAACCAAGCACTCTTCGCCCAGGCCCTCGCCGCCCAGCTGGACCACCAGTTCGTCGAACTTTCACTGCCGAATTTTTGGCTGAGCTCACTCGGAGCGCTGAATTGATTCATGAAAAATATCGTCTGGTTGAAAATCGTCTTGAGCAGGCCATTGACCTCGTCGTCTCTCACATGGAGTCCCAGACTTTGATCGAAGATGACTTGACCCCACGTGACTGGGAAACTATTGCCGAGGCCAGAGTTCGTGTGGCTGCCCGAAGAGCTGCAGAAAATGAAAGGGCTCGATTGGCTGGGCGTGATGTGAACCGCTTTCGTCGCCATTCTTCAGTCCCAACCATTCCCAAACCAAATGGAATTGCACCTGCCCCTTGGTACGAGGATGATCGTTTTCCAAAACCTTATCGGATGCGCTACCTCTGCGTCACCAATGGATTCACTGACGTGGCTGATGGGTTTGCCAAATTTGTCAACTCTTATGCTACCCCTTCTGCTCTCGTGTAAGTAATATTTACAAATTAAACTGTTCAATTAAAGAAATTTCAACTTTTAATTGGGATTATTCGACTACTTTTCCAGATTCACCAATGCCAAGACCCCACAGATCAACCCAGAGACCAAAAAGCCACGCTACACTCACAAAGTTGAACTCAGTGGCTTCACAGATGCTCAGATCAGCTTGAAATTTGATGAGGAACATGTTCTTGTAAGAAATAAAAAATGTTTAGGAAAAATTATGGCAAAATTTGCCATAATTGCGCAAAAAACTGGACCTAATGACGTAACAATAATGCCCGGTTTTGACAAATTTTTGCTCAGATTTTGGCTGAACGTCCGAAAGGAGTTGGAGTAAATCACCGTGAAACGATCGAGGTCATTTATCTCCCGAAAGGAATTTGTGCTGATCACTTGAAAATTGCACGAGATGGTGAGGGAACGCTTTGGATTGAAGAACGCCCGCACTACGCCATCTCTTCTGGCCTCAACTTCTAAATTCTCCTCCAATTCTTCAAAATGCCCTGGGAGAGCCTAAATATTTAAAATTTCTCTTGAGGGCTTACACATGTAATTAATTTCTACGGACTACTTATCTTATCATTAATTGACGAAAATGGCAAACGACCACGGAACTCCAAATTGATTTAAAAGTGTTATAAAAATATCAAAATTATCAAAAGCCCCAGTGCGTCGTCTGCGAGCGAGCGAGCTTAGAATTCTAGAGCTATTTGTATAAAAATCATTAATAGTGTTTGCTACTACTGGAAATAAAAACGAGCATGTAAAATTTAATTGAGACTTGATACAATAATTGGAAATTATTTGTGAAAAAACGTTCAATATTTTAGTGGGAGGTTACGCGAATAAAGCATGGCCAAACTTGGTCAAAACTTTCAGTCCCTAAATTACAACAAATTTGGCCAAAACTACAAGTTTAGTGATTTTATTTCTCTGAAATCTGAGACAATTTCCACAAATAGTTCGCATGTTCGTAGTACAAAAAATGTAAAGGTTCGCAATTCGTAGAGGGCTTGCAGTTACTTCCTTTATTAACTTGAAGGAGAGGAGAGGTTAAACGTTGACAAGGGTAAGGAGAAAATGCAAATTCCTATTCACTGTATGGCAGGTCCCGGATTCCTCCAAGTCAGAGTCGGCAAAGTTTTGAGGTGGAAATTGTCGATGACAGCACAGCAAACAGAAAATGACAATCACGAAACAAAGTTAGAGCTAAAATTCTATTTTTTCTCGTACCCGTTGTATCGATTGAGTAGAAATAAACCTTTTCAGAAATCTAATTTTCATAACCAGCTCACACCCAGATTTTCAGACAAAAGTGTCACCAACCGAGTTGATCACTTGGTTTGCCCTTATGGGATAACTTCAAAAGCATGTAGGTTTTTGGATTTGTATACCTCGTATTGGGCAGAAGATCAAAGTGCCAAGAGCAAAATGAGGAAGGAAAAGTTGATCGATCAGGTTTTCACAGATACATAATTAGGTGAAGGTTGGTCAGAAATTCGGAGTCGGAAGTGGAATTTGCTTTCGTAACGCCTAACTTTACTTACGGAATATGCCTGCCTGACATTCTACTCCGAATTCACACAGCGTAGCTCAGCCGTGAGCATGCATGAACTCCCCTGCCAAGTCTGTGCAAGTTACAGCCGCACCGAGATGAGATGGGCTCTATTGAAAATGAACCGCAAATGCAAATGCAAGTTGTGAGTTATGCAATGCATGACAATTTACTGTCCTAACGTTCGTCGCCCGATGCTTTGAACAATCAGACACGAAACTGACCAGCAATTAGTACACAGCTCCACCAATAAGCCCGGGTCCGGTGTCCGGTCCCGTCCACCCTCTAAAGATTGAGTACTCCGAAGTCCGAACCAAGCCACCAAATTATTTCCCTTGACCAAATCAAAACCTTTTAAAATGATTTTGAAATTTGAAATGAAATTCGACCCCCCCCCCCCCCCGCTAATTAGAATTCAGCACAACGGACAACAGTCCAAAATACTGTAGAATTAATTTAACGATGATTGGATTCATCACTTTCACCACTTTTGCATGATTACTTGCCTCTTCCCCAGACACCTATTCTACTTTGCTTGACGAAATCTACGTACGAACGTGTCATGGTCGCCGGAGTCAACAAAATCAAATACACATGAGTGAACCAACCGTACCTGCAAAGAAAACCTGGAGTGGAAAATTTGTGCAACGTAAGGTCTGGACTGATCGAGCCCTATAAAAGCGCCGGCCAACGTGTGAGAAAGTCTTCTTCGCTCACCAAACTTGATCCTGCTTGCATTGCAAACAAGGCAGAACTTTCTTTCAACCCCAACAGGTTGGCGTGGTCGACCTGTGGTGCGGTGCGGTGCAGTGTGGTCCTTCAAAATACCCGACTAGCTTTCTCCAATTGCCCAGTCTTCCTTTGACTTCCTCAAAGATAGGACAGCAGTAGCAAGAGCGACTTAAAGTTTTTGTTTACCTCTCGAGAGCGGTTAGCAGTAATTTTCCACCACAACTAATTTCACTAATTTATTCCATCTTTCGAAATTCTATCGGCCTGACTTTGCCTACAAAGATTGCCGATTAAATCGCATTTTGGCGTGACTTTCACCCCAGACTTTCTAAACGATACGCAATACGCTTAAAACACGTTTAAGAAAAACAAACACGGCCTACAATACAAACAATACATATCAATTTTTGTGCTAAGATTAAAAAAAATATATCCCAGAGTGTACTTTCGGCACCATTTTCATCAACTGTAAGTAACTCAAATAATTTTTTTTTGGTCATTCATGTCTTCGTCGTCATTGTCATAAAACGATAATTAAATTGATTTCGCTCCGGTTCTGAGATCATCAGAATGGCAAACTACATAGACATTCATTCATCTGCGAAGAAAAAAGAATGCATGCAATTCTCAGTATTTAATTGTTCTTGGAAAGTTTGCAAAACAAAATTGCTGTTTTTTTGCGAGCGTTGAGTGATTTCAGAGTAGAGCCGAGCCGAGCCGCCAGTCTTTGTTCACATTTTTTTTCTCAAGGCCATCCCTCGTCGTCGTCGTCACTTGTGACGAATCAATGCTTGCATGCATGAATGCAATTGTTGTTGTGCAAAGTCTAGAATGAGCAATGAGTAATGAGCGAGCAATCAGGTTGAATAATTCAATGGAAAACTAAGACTTTCTCCAACCGCTTTCACCGCGTACTTCTGAGAAGTGTGTACTTGAGCCGGTACCTCACACCACTTCACACTTTACTTACCTGTCGTCACTTTATTTTTTTCTGGTTTGCTAATTAGCAATCAGTGCTGGTGCTGCGGCTGCTTAATTAGCTGGAATTCCTTTTAGTATCCACGCGCTGTTTGCCTCTCTACCTGCCTGTCCGTGCCGTGAGAATTTATCTAATTAGACAAATTTTAACAACTCTACGGTTGAGTTGTGTTTTTTTTCTCGACTTTTGCTAAGACTTCGGCAACTCAAACTTTTAATAGATTTGTGTGACGAACATTGAACTTGGTCCTGGCCCTACATTTAGTGTTTTACGATGCTTGTAGGCCGGCATTTACAATTATTTACTCACAGAATAAGGGCATGGAAAACGCATGCATGCTCGCTCATCATGGCTTGATTTGACGTCATTTTTGTAGCTTTAGGAATTGTGTGACGTTACTTGCTTGCATTTTATGACACCTTCCTTTCATCTCTGTGCAGAGGAATCCAATGGAGCAACTAGCAAATGTAACCACGGCAGTGGCTGCTGCAGCATTGAATCCAACCGAATTTATGATGAATCAATGGGAAATTTTCATGAACCAGAGCATTCCTGAAAATTGGACTGTTCTCTCCACGGCTGACATTGACTCAACAACACCTTATCCGGACTATAGTCAAGTGAGTCAAGTCATGATTTACTCAAAAAATTATTGAATTTAATTTCATTAAAACGTCCTGCCTGCTTTCTGCTACAGTACAGTGCCACCCGCGTCTCTAGTCAGCCTCAAAAGTTAATTTCGCCGAATTTTGGGGACTTTTTGAACATTTAGTAAAATACTTTACAATTGCCTGCACGCTGCCCACACAATTTGACAATAAACTCGGCGGGAGTCTAGTGTTGTGTTCGAGTGGGTTGACTTGAAATTAATTAGCTGAGTGAGTATAGCAGCAGTGAAATTAAGCCTCTGTAAACAGAGCCAGCAAGCAAGTCGTCAGTCAGGAGTCAGCATGAATGCAAATATTTTGCATTTAGGTCCAGAGTCAGACCAAATTATTTGCTTCCTTTTTTTCCAAGTCTGCCGTCCCCGTCCTGCATGCAATCATGTACTTACGTGCATGAATGCGTTCAATGAGCTTTTGCAATAAATTGTGCACCTGGTGGAAAGATGAATGATCAAAGAAGCAAAGAAGCAGCAAAAAATTAATTTTGATACAAAAGCGACTTGAATTCAAAATGAGGGGAATCCTGGAGGGGGGAGGGGGGGGGGTGCTTTACCATTTAATAATTTCATGCCCGGCCGCTTGAGGCGGAGATTTGCACAGAGTTGTACTCAAAGGTCACTTATGATTTAATTAGAAATTAAAATAGGTTTGAATTAACTAAGAAGTTTTTCTATGAACGATTTGATCAAGCAAAGCAAAATGCATTTTTAATTATATTAGAACGGTGCTCTTGAGCTATAATTAGCGTCCTAGTTCACAGTTCTTTCTACTATCCCGAAAAAATTCCAAAGAACTTAATTGGACTTGCCAACATCAGCACTCAGCAAGCACAAAATTGTATTTACAGGTGGCTCAGGTCTCACAAGCATTCAAGTGAACTCTTCCTTCTTTCTCTCGCATAATTTTATACAACTGCGTGGAAGAACAATGAACTTGAGACTGGACGCGGAAACGGCGATTTTTTTTTGAAAAGCCGAAATAATTTTATGCAAATTTATCACGACGGGTTGGAGTGAGACAACGTAGTAAACGTAATAATTATTCTAGCGCTTGCAGACCGCTCGGCTCTGCCCTGCAGAATGCAGTGCATAGGACAAAAGTGCGTAGAAGGGAAGAAATTCATGAGTAGAAAATGAAGGTTCAAATTAATCCGAAAGTAGAGCAATGCAATGCAAATGACTGACGACTACTCCTCTGCTCTCGCCAGCCAATTCGCAACACGTGCCAAATTTGACGTAAACAATGAAACGAGCTTATCAATATCTTAAGACGCCTGAGAGGGAAATGTAACTCCAACTCGAGAATGAAAACGAAACACATTGAACAATTAAAGTATAGTGCTTTTTAATCCGATTTTGCTTTCTTCGACACGTTTATTATACCCGAATCATTATTTCAATTAAAACTGACCTTTCTCGAAACTGCGACTTTGTGTGGAGAAAGTCGACTTTCTCCAGACCCAAATGCCTGTATACCACCGTGTACCCTGGGAGCACCGAATTAAAAGTGTTCAAAGTTGACGTTCAAAATAAGTTCAGGTTGATGTAAACCGAAAATACGAATCCGAAAATGCCAAAGTCAGATCAAATTCATGCTCAATCTCAGCAGTTACCTGCCCACTTTGGGGTACCTCTCTCCTTTCTCACAGTTCGTCCTCTAAATATTCCAATAATTTTAATCCTTGATTTCTGAAACTCTCTTCGATGTGTCTCCCAATAGCAGCAGCTGTGATTTAGAACTTGACAAAATTTTCCTAATGAACGAGTTTTGATTCCGTATTTTGATTTCAATTTTCATAAATGCTCCAAGCTTGAAATTGTTCGTGCCATCTTTCTCTGTCTATTCTTGGTGGAATTTGTCGTGAGCGTCATTGGAAATTTTTTGGTTTGCCTCACCGTCTGTTGGAACAAATCAATGCACTCTGTCGTCAACTGCTACATTGTCAACTTGGGAATTTGTGACTTTCTCATCGGGGCTTTCGTTCTCCCAACCAAGGTAAACATGAGAACAACAAAATCTTAATTACTTTCTTACTTTACCACCCAGCGTCTTCCTCTCTCCAGTTTTTCTTTTTCATTTAAATTTAACCAATGCTACGTGTACGTGTTCTGCTCTCCACTTTCCGTATTTTCCTTCTCTGTTGAGTTGATTATTGCAAAAGCAAAGGAAAGCGGCTCAAGGACCAACCCCGAATAATTATTGTTAAACGTGAGCAGACTAAAATACATGACAAATATAATTAACCAAATCGAACCAACGAACGAAAGGTTTTCAATTCCCAGCTAGGGAAGGGTAGGGTAAGGACAGGGAAAAACACTTAAAGTGTGATGAGCTATTTATTTATTGGCCAGAGCAGCGCTCATACCTAATGAAGCCCTTCGTCCGAGCTGAGCAGTGAGCATCTCACTTTCACTCACCAAGATTAATTCATTTTAGAGTGAGCGTTGATACATGCATACATATGTGTATCATTTCCAATATTTACATTTCGCTTTCGCCTAACTTTTCAAGCACCAGCACCACGAAACCAACCAACAACACCTGTCCTCATTTGCAAAATGTTAATTTTCAAGAGTGGAACTTTTAGGAAGAGAAACGTTCGCAGAATGATCAATCAATTCAAGTGCGATTTCCATGCAAGCATGTGTTGTTATTGTGTTTTGGGCAAAATTATATAGTCCAATTCATTTGCATATTGAGAAAATCGTAAAATGTGCAACTCTCTAGAGTATTTAGAGTAAATTCAGCAGAGATGTGGACTAGTGGTCGTGGTGCCCAATGGAATTGAGGACAATCAAATTAGGATTGCTCGAGTTTGAAATTCTCAAAACAAGGCTTCGCTCGTCTTGCGTTAATTAAAGATTTGAATATCTCGGCTCAGCTCAGCTCCTTGTCCAGGTTTCTTTCTCCAGACGAGACCGCTCATTCTGGATTCTGGGAACTGAAATTTGGTGTCTCAAAAATCTCAAGAAAATCTGTACCACCTCAAAATTTGTGTGTACAATGACAATGCAATTCTTTCCGACTCAATTCCAAGGAGTTTGCTTGAATTTGCTTAAATAATCATGAATAAATAGCAGCCAAGTTTGACGATTGCAAATTCACATCATTCGCAAAATTTCAAAGAATAATCAGATTATGGTTTTTGAGACCGTGCTACTAGTTGCTACTCCTTGCTCCCACTCTTTGCCAACCAAACTTTGTGATTTGATAATCGGCTTACGTATTTTTGATTGACTTTGATGATACCTTTTTCTATTTCTCTCTAGCTCTTTGTGCTGACGGCAGAGGCTAAATTTAACATGCTGAATGATCATTCATGCACGGCTCTCAGATTCTTGGAAACTGTCGTTGTTTTTACCAGCGTCTTTACCCTCGTTGCAATTTGCATTGAAAGGTAAGACGAAGATGACCAAAAGATTACAAATTTAGACATTCATCTTTCTCTACTAAACTCAACCGTTTTTGCCGGTGCCGGGTTGGTTGGGCTCGGGGTTGCATTCATGCATGTGCGCTTCATTTTCACAAACACCGAGAATTGGTCAAAAAAACAGTTTGAGCTCTTTGATCAGCGAGTCAGTTTGAGTCAGAGTCAGAGTCACTCACACATTTTATTGATCTTTGATCATGGTCCAGACGTACGTACATACATTGTGCATCAATTCAATTCTGATCTCGAATTAATAATGCAAACAAATAGCGATGCTACGCACAGACTAAAAATTAGTTCCCAAAATATGCACATAATGCATCAAACTTAAAGAGATTTTCAGGAGCTCAGCCTCAGCAGTAGCCTGTTCTACGTAACTGAATAATCTGTTTGTATGCTTTTACCCGGGTCTCTCCAATACCTTCTAATTTATGTTTACAACTTCTTGGAGGAATGAAGTGGGCTACTTAAGGTTTCCATCTTGCATTTATTTCCCACGCATTTTCAATTCAACACTGACTCAACAATGACTTCTGGAATTGAGCTTTTAATCTAAAATTTTGAAATACATGCGTATTTTCTCTGATGAATGCATACTAATCAGAGTCAGTTAGTGGGCTGCCCCACCTCCACCTCCCCATCCCACGCAATTCAACTGCCACTGGCATGCATGACTTTCACCCACAATGAAAATAATTTCAAAGCAAATTCGGTTCAAAACAGTTTAAGGTTTGGCGTCTAGAAAACCTAAAAATGGATTTTTGTGCTTTTTCAAGATACAACGCAATTGTCAATCCAATGGAATCAAGAGTCCACATGACAGGCAATAGGATCCGCAAAGTTCTTCTCATGGTTTGGTAAGAAACTCTGAACTGTTGTATTTCGAATTCCATTATAAATTTCAACTTACGGTGGCACCGGCGACCCATCCATTTTATGATTCGCTAAACTCGGACAATTTGTCCTCAACTCCCCTATAAATTTAAACAAAATGTTAATGAGTTTATTCTGTCAACTTGTTTAGCAATTTCATTAGCAAACCGCTTAATGCTTAAAAATGTTATGACTGGTGACTTTGTCGAATTGGATTGAACTAAAACGAAGGTTGAACCGACATTTTTGCACCAGTACGAATTCACCAAAAAAAAGAGCAATGCACACATAAAATTCTGATTAGAAAAATTATGAAAAACGCTAAAACTGCCCAACGGACTAAATTGACTGGACGAGTAAAACTAAACACAAAAGTGATTAGGGAGATTGAACGAGTGGAGTGAGACAAAGGAAAATTTTGCTAGTATTAGATTACACCAAGTTTTTGTCTTTCCTGCGTAGAAAAATTTGGGAATTTTTTTTAAAAAATGGCTATTTTCTGGATGAGCGTTGCCAATCACCCTAACCGCACTCTTGACAATTCCGTTCTAACCTTTGCAGGTGCATCCCGATCATTG
The DNA here is from genome assembly GCA_034699705.1 of Hymenaphorura dentifera. Classification (NCBI taxonomy): domain Eukaryota; kingdom Metazoa; phylum Arthropoda; class Collembola; order Poduromorpha; family Onychiuridae; genus Hymenaphorura; species Hymenaphorura dentifera. Next base: position 18,250 of record JAQGCM010000036.1, read on the forward strand.
CTGCGGCCCCGAACTTGTACCCGGCTGAAGTGCGAGAGCATAAACTGTTTTCTGAATTTGGAGAATTTAGCCGTTTGACTTGCTTTGATACGTACGTGTTTCATGCATTTATAAAAAATATATGGATAAATTTCTAATGCAAAAATATAATATTGTATGCCAAAATAATGTTTTTCTTCCTCGGTCTGCCTGTACTGCTCTCGACCATGACCATGACCAACAATTTAGGTTTTCGGATGAATTTCGACAATGGTATTTTTTCTTTTTATTTGTCTTCATGTACATTGTTCCGCTCGTCATCATTGCGGCCACTTGTTGCTGCATTACCAAAGTACTCTTGAAAAAAATCATCATTCAACCGAGTCGTGACCCTAGAGCCGTGACTATGGAGCGTGGGCGCCGCAAGGTAAACAAAAATTGTGAACGGAAGAAAGTTTCCTTTTTAATTTGTTTCAATTCTCAAACTTTCTCATACACACTTTATGAAAGTCTGTATGAAATTAAGCTATCGATTTTTAATGAAAAAGTTACATGTAATGTAACAAAAGTACATAGTACACAGTTTGATTTTGTTTTTGTTTAGGTGGCTAAAATGATTTTGGTGATCGTCTGCACATTTGTTATTTGCTGGAGCCCATATTTCTTCGTCTCGATCATCACACAAATCCAAACGGAAAATTTTCTTCATCATGGACAATTTTTCTTCACTATGCTCTGCATAAATTTGTTTTGCTTTACCAACTCTTGCGTCAACCCAATTGTCTACTTTGCCATGAGTTCAAGGTTCAGACGTGTGAGTTAGTTTTCTATAACATAACTTTTCTAATCTTGTATTTTTAACAAAATCATGGTGGTCCCACGCTTAGTAGCGCGCTATTATGTAACAATAGTGACACAATAGCGTATTTACTGCTCCAATTTTAGAACATCTTGATCTTTAGCTAAATGCTTCATATCGTCTGCATGTTTTGGAGTGGTGTGAAATTTAATACACAAGGACTTTGGGTCTTTGGTGGTCCTACAATGGACTTGCACTTGTACAATGCTGCTGGAGAAAACCAAACAAAGCAACACGCAATGAGTGCATGCATTTTGCAAAATTAACAACACAACAAGAAAAGTTAGCTACGTTCTTTGGGCTAGGCACTGATTCACATAGCAAAAATAAGTGATGCGAGTTGTTTTTTTCCAATTCAATTCAATTTCTTCATTTATATGTGCCACCACAAATTACAAATTCAATCAAATATTGTACTTCCACCGAGACCGAGCACACAGCTAATTAAAAACATCAAGGTTAGAAAAACAGTAAACATGAAAAATTAAGAATAAAACTAAACCGTTTTATTAATAGAACGACATTGGACGAAATGGACACAACAAAAGAATAAAAACTTAAAAACTAGATGACAACATTAACAGGAACAATGACAACAAAAGGGTTCGAGTCTTAGAAAAACAATTCACTTGGCTTGTCCATGAGCCCACTACTTTACCTTTTCTACGAAAAGCCTAGCCTCCCTATTCCTATCTCATTGCTATGCTATCCAAATTTCTGGGAACCATATTACACTCTGCACAGTGACTCAGCCCTTAGCAAAACGGACTTTCTTACTTAGCTTTGCTCTATATTTAGAAAATTCTTAGGCAATATCATTTGAGCATCTCAACAAATTAATCATACGCACACCTCCCCATTCTTTCTTATTTTTAGACCAGATTTACACTTTCCTTTATAGACTTTGCAGGAAGATTTTGAGAGAGGATTTAGTTGTATTAGTGCCACAGGTGTGGAGGTAGGTGTGGGATTGGGATGAGAAGATGGGATATTCAAAGTCCATTATTACTCCACATCGATAAACGTTGGCTTTTAACCAGCTCTAATTATAGCAAGAAGTCTAATCAGGAGACAGACAATGTCACTAGAGGTGTGAATTGGGAAAGAGAAAACTAACATTTATCTTAATTTCTGGATTGGATTATGGATTACATTGGGTTTTATTGGACCATGAAAACTTTCCGACAGCCTACAATGTCAATTTTGCAGGCGCCACAGAGTTGAAATTTTGAAAAATCTCATTATTTTAATACTGATTTCATTTTTTAAACATGAAATTTAAACTCGGCCATATAGGGAATAAGTTTTTATCGAAAGTAAATCCAAAAATGCAGTCTGTCAACAGATTACATATACTAGCCTGATCCCGGTGATCCCAAAATGATTCCGGGTTACATCAATAATTTACTATTTTGCCATTGGGTTCTGTGACTACATCGAAAACTGAATTCTGAAAAAAGTTTACTTAAAAAAAGAAAATTAAAAAGATTAGGATTTAGGCATAACTTATCAGCTTAACACCAAGTCCAGCACTAGCAAGCCCCGACTCTCCAAGTCGTCTGCAAGATCAAGAAGATCTCCTTTGTAATTTTGCAGTCTTACAACAAATGAGCATATATAGAGTTCGACAGGATTCAATCTTACTAAGTGGTTGCCATAAAGTGAAAGTCCAACTCCAGCTATTAGTGCTGATTTGCATTTTGCTGAGTGAGCAACTCACCACACCACACCACACCAGAGTCTAGAAAATCTAGATTTCCACTTTAGGTTAAGTGGGTGTTTACGAGGTTTTGTTGAGTCACGTGGGCTTTTGAGTGGCTTTGTTGTTTATTTTGCATTTGAAGAAGTGAAGGAAAGGCTGCTGCTGGCTGGGCTAGGCAGAGACAACAGGGAAGAGAAAACAAAAGCGCGTTTTCTCCCTTGCTTTCCCCCATCCATCCCCAGGGTGCTTTTCACAGTCACTTTTCACTAATTACGTGAGCTGAATTTAATAGAAAATCTCAAAACTTATTAAAATGACTTGAACTCTTAGTGTAACTACTTATACTCCCAGAGCAGAAACTGGATGAGAATTTCATGTATTTAGATTTGAAATGAAACCTTTCGAAGTAGACTCTAATCAAATTTTAGCAGCAGTAGCGGATTCAGGAAATTGTTCAATTCCTAAAAAACTTCGCACTTTTGACACAGTGTTTAAATATTATTAAACATCGCTTAATCGACAAATGAGAGCCATATATCTTAAAGTCGTCTGCAAAATGGCAGTAATCTAAAGAAAATCTTAAATAGCGGGCAAACTGTGCTCGCAAAGTCGTCAGAGTTTCGTGAGTTTGATTTGGCGATTCCCGTTTATCAAATACCAGAGGAGAAAACAGCGAAAGCAGAGAAAATGAACTTTCTCCACTACCTCCACCAGTAAACTTTTAGTAAAGAGAAACTCTCTAAAAAAGAAATTTGTCAAATGCTTTCTCTCAGTTCTGGTGATTTTCTAAAGCACGTAACACTTTTTGGACGACGATTTGAGGAAAACTTTGCAAATGCACCTCAATGTAAACCCAATCACAGGAAGGATACAAACTGGATTTCGAAAAATGTCGACCCATTTTTTTTTTAGCAAAATCCAAAAATATGAATTTGGATTTGCTTAAAATTTATTTTGAAACAACATTTTAGCATTACATTGCATACGTCATTGCATTGCACCCCTACAAAATTGATTATTTTATTTGCATTTACGCGATAAAAAAAATCAAAAAATTCGAAAGGGCTTGGATAATCCCAGGTTTTCCTAAAATCCTTGTGGACAGTTGGCGTATTGCGAAGGAAAATTGTGTTGACATTGTTGACAAGACTGGCAAGGTGATTTTCGCAGACAGCACTGACTTTCTTTGAAATATGAGTGAGTGCTAATTAGAGTCACTTGATTTGTAACTGTTATGTTGTTACGTAACATCAACCAACCCAGGAAGTATTGGAGTATATTCGTCCCAACCCGCAAGCCGCACTGTAGACAAAACAAAGAAATTCGAGGAGCACCTTGCTTTTTGTTTGTAAAAATAATTGTAGCGCAGCTAAGTAGTGAGGTATTTATAGTATTATGTAATCTGAGTAGCCAATCCGACTTTCCAAATCTGCTTTTGTGTGAGATGATTGTGTTGAACGAAGAGATTTTCTGATGATTTCCTGGTATTACAAGTCCTATACATTTTATTTTGATGTCAATCTATTGTGGTATTTCAGGGCATCAATTGCTTGTTCTCATCAATGTGTCCTCGAAGACAACAATACCCGTCAGACGCTGACACGAGCTTAATGTCTTTAAGAAATGTTATCAATCATCGTCGTCGCGGAGCAATTCGGACTCGGGCAATGGTGCATAACAACCTTTCACACTCTCAAGGCCCTGCCATGGGACCCTTTCACCCTTGGGTATGAATTGTGAAAGTTCAAATGGATTTCGTTGATCAACTTTTCAACGCATACATAAATGTGTAGTAATTGAGTAGTAAAAACTTTATGTATTGTATATATAGTTCAATGTTTTGTTCAGAATCTATTTAAAAATACTTAATTTAAAAAGTTTATTCACATTGTTGAGCTGTTTTTTCACTATGAAAAGTGCGATTGCTATTAGAAAGAATTTAAATGCACTTGCATTGCATTGGGCAAAAACCGTAAAAGATTTGCAAAAATATTGTCCAAGTAGAGTCGAGTCTGAGTCCACATAAGAAATAATTCGGTTAATCAATCTATTTTAAATTGCAGATTTGATTAGCACAGAATCACGCTATTGAAACTAAAATTTTGTTAAAAAGGCTAATTCTTTGCAAATTGAGCAGCTGAAAAACACTTTTCGCAATAACCGCAGATATTTTCGAGTTTGAAATCAGCAAGCACTTGTTTCCGTAATCTTCGAATCTACCTCTTTACGTTAACCCAAAAAATTCGGACCGTGTAATTTTAGGTAATTTTTAAATTTCATAATTTTCAATAATGTTGACATTTCTATTGATGAATTTAGTTGGCTTTATTCGTGTTCATGTTGTGACTATTATATTTACATATTATTATGGAAATGTGGTTTAAATAAAAGCAAAGGGAGAGTCACCACCTGAACGTCGCGTCGACATTCAAGGTGTGCTCTGCCCAAATCACACCACCATAAAAAATCGCGTCTTTTCTTATTTTTATTATTCAATATCACAATCATCACACGAGCGTGTGCTTTTGTAATATGATAGGATAATCCACAGACAACAAATCGAGTAACTTTTGTATTGATGAAGTTAGTAACGGAGCCGACGAGACGACACAAAGTAGCGGAGGAGATGAGTGAAACAAAAAGTAGAAAAACGAATGTCACTTCACTTGCTTTTATTCTATTTGTCATCCATTTGCGGGTTATTTTTGGTAGTTCTAATGTGCCGGAAAAGTTGAATGACAGCAGGAACCCTAAATTCCAGGAAATCGGGCTCATTGGAAAACTTTGATGATCTGTGCGTCAGTCGAGCACGTATTGTTGTATAAGAAATTACTGGACCGCACTATGTGCACACGTACAAACATTCGAAAGATTCATGGTCAGTCGGCTTATAAAAGGAATTTGAGCCGAGCTTTGGTTTTGGTTTGAATTTGAAGTAGCCGATGGACTTTCACTTGAGAAGGATAGGATGTGTAGGATTAAGGAATATCAATAGAAAGCAAAAGCTACCCGGGTTACTTTGCAAAGCCAGGGCAACGTATACATGCGTGAATATGGACCCGATTCGTCGCCATGTTAATTTCTTTTCAGAGCTGGGGTTGAAGAAGCCGAACTGGATCAGGCTAGGCTACCTAGTGCAAATATTTTATAAGCCTACGCATGTAATCGCATTGGAAATCTCCATTCTTCATACAACATTTAGCGTTACGGGTTGAGGCAGTTTTAATTCCTAATCTGAATTTTAGAATTTAAGGCTGACGCTAAACGTTAACGAATCGGAGCACGAGTAGTGTGTATGATTTTCTATTAGGGGATTTGGAGATATTGGACTTGGAGAAACAAATTCTACAAATTAGTATGAAATTGGAATGGATGATATGATAAGGCATTTATCGTCCTAGAACGAACGAGCTGCTCTCATAATTCGAATAAATATCAAATGCCAGTTTTATAGGGTAGGGTCAAATCGTTAGGGCTTTCCTTTGGAAGTTTATGATTCGGGTTGTTTCGGCTCTTGAAAATTCTCAACAAATTCTTAAGCACCTTTCCATTTAAAAACTGTTTAAGTCTAGTAAGTTTGAATTAATTTCACTGGGTCAACTATATTTAATGCGTGATTGAAGATGCAAATTCTGAATTTTGCTCCGACGTTAAGTTTTAGGCACTGAGCCCGGATGCTAAAATATTCATAAACTTGACTTGAAATCCTTCAAGCCGAGTGGAGTTTCAAGGAAGCTCGGAGCTCCCTTCAAATCATCACTTGGCGAAATGGGATTTCAAGTTGCGTTTTACATGCATTTCAAGTACTAGTTGAAATCTGTGTTCTAAAAAGGATTTATAAGGAAGCCTTGATGGGCATAAACTCTGGCCTTGCTCTGGCCATTCTTGCAATGCAATTACAGGTGAGAGGAATCCCTTTGAATAAATCGCCCTCAAAATCTCCGAGTCACTCCATATCTAATTTTTCCTTTATATTTTGCTTATTTGGCAAAACATTATTTTACATTCGATTGATCTACAATTAATATTCTATATTATTTTTTCATCTGGAGCTACATGGTTGATTTGTGTAGGTTTTGAAGTATTTTTTTTTGACCTTACGATCGAACAATTGAACCTATTAGAACGAGTCTCGAGTTGCACACTACGTTACTGTAGTCCCACGTTCTACACAAGTGGCAAACTCTTTGACTACGTCAGAACACTTGAGCGTTTGGGTAGGATTATTTTTGTAGCACTCTGCAACCCTCGTTGACACTTCTTTGCATTTTTCTTCTCCTTTTTGTGGAACTAAGGCGCTCAATCTAGTCAACTTCTTGGTAAACTCCTGCCCGGACGCAATCTCGGAATTTTTGTACTGCAATTAAACAACAGCAGATTAGATTGTGCAAGATAGATGAATTCAAAAATATTTTGCAAAATTTGATGTCGACCTCTACTCTACGTCTACTCACCCGTGCTTCAATATCCCGGAGTTTCTCTTGCCAAAATCTGTCGTTAGCACGAAGCTCAGAGTCTTTTTGCTTTCGCATTTCAAGTGCAGAAATAGTTTCAATCGTCGGAAGACCTTCATTCCCATACCCCAAAACAATCTTTTCTTGACGCGGAGCTGGTGCTGGAGCTGAATCAGAAGTTGTCCAAAATTCAAATTAACCTATTCTTCAACAATCAAATAAATAGTACTATGTCATAATCATAATCAAACCTTGAGGAACTGGTGGCGGTGGTGGCAGTGGTGTTGACTCGCTTGATCCCGAAGAATGCTGAGATCCAGTGGACGTAGTTGAAGTACTGCTGCCTGTTGACTGCAAACGTCTCACCACATCTTCAGACACCTAGAAAAGCAGAATCACAAATTAGAATTTGTTTGAAGTATTTGTAAACAGAACAAATTCTGTTGAATTCAATGCACTCAAGAGCTTGGAGTTATTCATTTACTGATTATTTAGTTTGTAATTAACTAATTGATTAGGTTTTTGTTTTATTTGTCTTCTGAAACCCCAGCCTAGCCTAGACTCGTCCAGTTCCGAGCAAGGTCAAGGTCACAATTACGAATTTTACTGTCAATTATCGTACATCATAATTCTTAAAAATTGGTCACCAGACTTACTAACGTTAATTGAAATGCTTTGTGAGACATCTTCTTTTATTTAATTTTTAATTTAATAAAAGAAGATGCTTATTTAATTTTTTTTAATGGTAGAAAACACCTAACGAATATGCTATTTTAAATTGCATTTACGTCGAACCCACCCACAAGTAAATACAGCTTACAGTTTGACTTAAACATTTCAAGAAATTTGCAAAGACAGACAGACGGATTGGCACAAGGACTGGGTTTGGGTCTGGATCTGGGTGACCAAATGAATGATGAGACCGAATTCACCGAATTTTAAAAAGAGGACCAATTTGGTCACTCACTAATCAATCAATTCAAAGCATTCAACCACCATTTGGTATGACCTGGATCTTGACCTTTACCCTACCAACGACCTACATAGCTTTTCAGATTCATTTTTCAATTTCACACCGCACGCGTACCTGAATGATTCTTGGGTCATCATTTCGGACCGAAATTCTTCTCGTCGTACTGCCGGCAGCTCCCATTTTCTCCTTGAAAAATTCTTCTTCAAAATCCTTATTTACACCCAAAGTAGTTTTCAAGGAAGGTCAACGCAAGCCAGGCAAGGGTCAGTCAGGTCAGGGGTCACCGGAGAGAACAAATTCCTGACTGCGCTCGTCGTGTGCGGGGTCGGGTGTCGTCCTCCAGAGTCCAGACTTGCTCAAGAATGAGCCCGACTCAATTTCACCGCCAAAGAGTGAGCGGCGCCAACTCGTGAATTCTGAGCTCTTTTGAATACACGTGAAGTCAAAGTCGGACGATCAAATTTCAGGTAAATGTTTTAATTTTAATTTGACAGTTTAATTTCCACAATTAGCAACTTGTCGTATCATTAAAAACTTTGTCAAATTGACCTTTGACCTCCGCTAAATCCACTTTGGTTGATTTTGTAGATATTTGAGTTTGAAATATCAAGAAAAGGAAAGCGTAAAAAGTGTCGCTTCCTTCGCTCGCTGGCTGAGGTCGGGCATCGGAGTGACTGGCTGCTGACTGGAGTCCAGACGACAAGACTGAAGACGGGGGGTTGAGGCAAGGCGGTGGCCTCTGACGTAACCTTTCAAGTGACCTCATCCAATTGACACCGAACCTGACCTAACCTCCACCGAAGACGGGTGAAGGGACTGAGAAAAGACCGAAATCAAAAATTTATTCGGTTCCTTGGTCGTAAATTGCTGGAATTTGATGATTGGTCAAATTCAAGGCCGCGACAATGGACGAAGACCTGGCGGTAGCTTCGTCTACAACAATTGGAAAACTTGTGTCAACCGTGACTCGGTTGCACAGTGAGACTTGGGGAATTTTTGGACTTGTCGATTCTCCCGAAGTTTCGCAAATACTTCATATAGGAACCAAGATTCCAGAATTAAGAAATTATTTCATATGTGCAATCTGCGATACTTTTCTTTCTGAAGATGCTCTCGTCCCAAAGTCAGACTGTCTTCATGCCATTTGCAAAGGTACCCACGAATATTTGTTGTTCTAATTGTGAAATAGTTAAGCTACTTTTAATCCACAATGTATTTAATAATTGAATTTTAAAATTTAAAATTTCTTGGGATTTTCCTAAAGGTTGTCGCGCTGAAGATCTGATTGGAATTTGCCCAAAGGAAGTCCCCTGCCTAGAATTTGAAGAAAATAGAATGTTCTTTCTCTGCTGGAAATCCTACATTTTATTTTGTTACGTAATGTTGACCAAACCATCATTTCTCAAATCAATTGAGCTGGCTGGGGATCAAGACCCTTCCATCATTGGGCTAGACTTTGTTAACATTTTGAAAGAAGGGGCGATGACTTATAAAATGGCAAGGATAGCTGAGATGAATTCCTCGGGTGTGTCCAGTCCTGAGATTAAGGATGATTCCACTGCAGGAAGTAGTGATGACTTGGACGAAGAACCCGAGTATCAAGTTGGACTAAATGCCTTTGGTCCCTTAGTTACATATGGACGGGTGAGAAACGAACTATTTGGTAGCAAGAAAGCAAGACTTGACTTAGCAGCAAAATTCTAAATGTTTTCAATTTGTTTTTGTCCAGAATCATGAGCCAGTTGATTCTATTTACGAACAAGAGGATTCAACACAAGGACACGATTTTACGAAAGATGAACCGGAACCAGATGTGAAACAAGAACCAGACGAATTTATTGCTAAACCAAGGTTTTCCCCTTTTCGAACTTATGGGATCAAGAAGGAACCACGAAACAGTAGGACTCAAGACTTTCGGCAGGAATTGTCTCCAGAGGGAGAAATTCTGCTAACATCAAACCAATCAAACGTGGGCGCTACACCCGTTGCTCCACCAATTCCTCTGATTAAAATTGAACCATCTCGCCAACCTTTAATGTACGCTCGACCCCCGAACACTCATAAATGGCCGGACCCTAACAAAGTTTTGGAATACGCATGCGGAAGCGCTGAGGCAGCTCGGAAAAACCTTGACAAGAGTTCAGCTGAAGATGTACGGGAATATTCTCCACCAACCGGGATGGCTGGGATAGTTGGGAGCGTCGTCCGAGCTGTGGACGGGGGACTAAAAAAGTTGAAGGTAATTGTCTTAGAAAATTATGCCAGGCACTTGTAAAACAACACAAGATTTAGAATTTGATTAATAAATTGATAACCAATTTCCAGGTTCGGCTACCCAGATCACCTCCTAAAAAAGTTCGAAGAGGTTGCCGGTGTGGAAATGCAGCTGTGACTCCAGGAAAACTGACTTGTTGTGGGCAAAGGTGTCCGTGCTACGTCGATAATAAGGCATGTTTTGAGTGTAAGTGCAAAGGTTGTCGAAACCCACACTTACCGAACGGGAAAAAACTTCTTCAGGGGCTAAACGCTGTGATAGATATGAAAACAAATAAGAAAGTACAATTAGCGAGTGTTTCGGACGAGTTTTCTTTAGACCAAGGTGAGAACTACATCTACCTAATTTCACTTTTATTAAACCTATTCTATTTAATTCTTTAGTGAGTACCTTTGGCACTAACTAGGATTTGAATTACTCAAATTTGAATAATTGTGATTTCTGCAGACAAACCTAAGAATGATTCAGTTTCGGTTTAACCTTATTTTTGTGCTCTTCTTTTTAGATATTGGAGTAGAGCGGGCTGGACAGATGGGAAAACTAGTTCCATATACTGGTCCATATCCACCACCGAGCATGTCACCATTACCAGTCATCCAAGTTCACGAAATTAAAACTAAACGTCCGTGCCCAAGTCCAGGTCAAAATTCCAATGAAATGCCAAAGGAAGATGCTAAATATGGTTGTTAAAACTATGAGTAAACTGGTTCAAGGCAAGGCACTGAATGGGTTAAATCATACCAAAAAAACAAAAATGAAAACTGAAAAGACTGCTTAAATCTCATCACACATGAAACCAAAATGATACTTTAGTATTGATTAATCTTAGTGCATGAAGCATGCGGCATGCCTTCCATTCCAACAAAACTTTGGGGTACGTAAACGTAAGATAGGCAGAGCTAGAGTCGGACCAGACTGACTCTCTGCAATTTCAATTTCGACATTGAATTTCATTAGAACAACGGCTAGCGTTATACATGTATTTCTGATATTCTAATTTCCTACGGGCGGGCGGGTGTGCAAGGCAAGATGTTCAAACTATATTATTATTAAATACAATTCAAACTGTTTGGTACAAATTTATCAATTCAAAGATTGCACAAGAAAGGGCTTAATGGCAAAAAGTCAAGGAGAGTTTACTTTTTTGAAGTTAAATTGATTTTTTGGGGGAGGTAAGCGGGGCAGGGGTAGATACGGAAAGGGGGACTTTTTCATTTTTTGGGAAGGGGGTACTCAGTTGTTAGAAAACTTTGGTGTGCAAGTGCAATGCATGTTCGCAAAACTGCCGTGCCACGCTGTTCCAATGCCACACGAGTTGAACGGCGAACAGCGACCTCAGTTTGAGGCGAGGTCGGATGCCGGTTACGTTGACGTTTAACGTGAGTGGCAGTGAAATAATGTGGCACGGCGGCAGTGAGTAATCTCTCCTTGATGAGTTTAAGGGCTCAAAAATATACGAACAGAGAAATGACGAGAAATTGTGGATCGGATGGCTCTTGCTCGTGCTATTATTATGATTATTATGCAATTTATCATTGTAAAGTTAGTTGAGTGAATTATGACTATTGACTAAGTAAGTAGTGAATAAAATATCTCAAAAAACTCATCATTTCTACAACTACAAAAGTTATTTATGCATTTATTTTGAAACTGTTTGTTTTGTCTGTTGTTTGAAATTAAGTCGAAAGACGACAAAGTCTCAGGTCTACAAGAGACCTAATTCGCGAAAAAGTGCGTACCATCTTCACACATTATACGTCGGAGCTATAGAAGGGCAGGAGTTCTCCTGCCCTTCTATACCTCCCTTGTAAAATGTGCCCGTTGAAATAAAATTAATTCTAAATTACTGCTCGTCGTCCTCGTCATCTTCGGGGGCATCTTCTTCTCCGCCGCCGGCACCCTCAGCCTTATCATCGTCGTCCTCCTCGACCTCTTCTTCTTCCTCGACCACGACGACAGCCTCGTCGTCGGAAACATCCTCATTGCTAAAAACAAAGAAATAGTCAAATTAAAGCGAATTCTGTCAATAATAATTATCACGATTTTAACAATGATTGTTAAAATTTCATTGTGTTTTAGTAGCTCACCTTTCGCCATCCTCGTCGACCCCATTGCCCTCAATATCTGGTACCAGGTAGTACTGGAGTGGATTTGGCCAGAGATCATCCTTGATCACCTAAAATATTGAACAGGGCAATGATAAATTACTAATTTGTTGGATCTTTGAAGAAAGAAAAACAATTTGTTTCAGCTAAAGCTAAATTATATTTTACCTCAGCGATGTCATCAGCAGATGGGTCGACGTGATCGGTGAACCATGAAAAGAAATTCTTGGGCTCAAATCCACGCTTCCTACGAAGTGTAGCACTATCCTTGACTTTCTTGCTCAAATCCATTCCTGCCTTCCATCGGATCTCTGTGCTGGTCGATTTGGGCTCTCCTAGAAAGTAAAAACAAAATATTAGTAAAGTAAACTAAAGAATTAAAAATCTGCAACTCTGCAAGAAACACAGTTGAAATATGTACGTCATGTCAATTTACCAATTGTCCCCAAATGGAATTCCTTTACCAGGATTTCGTTCTCCAAAAATGGATTTTCTTGGAAATAAAACTTAATCCTGCAAATTATAAATTTTGTGTGATTTAAACCAACCAAATTACTTTTACTTCACATTATTCTCAGACATTTTCTCAAAAAGTATTGATTGAAATCCCCCGAATGATAAATTAGTAAAGAAAGCTCTGCAGTTCCAACCCCCGGGTTTTGGTACAGACAATTTCAAACTAAGCTTACCGGTAGCCCGACTTTATGTCTTCAAATTCCTCAACCTCCATCTTTGTCAAGAAGTGAAGACAGTCCTCTTCCTCTTCATCAATCAAAAGGGAAATTTGTGGATGGTTTACCATCTATAATAAAAATTCAAATCATTATAAACATTGTCAACAATTTCGAATGAATTCCTAGTCAGAATGTGGAAAGATTATGACTTTCTTACAGCTGTGATCCAAAAATTGCTGATTTTAGCAATGGTCGTATTTCTTTTATCAAAGAACGGTTTGCGGAGCTTGTTGTATTTCTGCTCAACTTTAAGGATTTCTTCAGATGCTTTCTCATTCAGTGCATCAATTTCATTCTGAGTCGAGTCGATTTCCTCCAAAGCTTTCTGCGTTTCCTCATCGAATTCTTGGGCATCGTCCTCCGAATCAGACTCAGTTTCAACCTTCTTCATTTTTCGTGGAGAAGGTCCACCGCCTGAAGCTGTCATTTTACTATCCTTGCCTCCTGGTCCTACGTTTGACGCCAGGTTCGCTGATTTCAAGATAACTGAAAAATACAACAAAGCAAATTTTAAATCTAGAGTTCCCAAATTTTCAAACAAAATGCAAACTTTCCCCAGACGGGGGACGGGAGAGTAGAGCTAAGCTGAGTTTGATTAGCCTGCATTGCTTGTGCATGCCTGCATAAAAATTTAAGGCATGCTAGCCATGCCGGGCGCGCCAGCCCAGGCCCAGGCAGGCCGGCCGGTAGCGGTAACTAGAATTAATTCTAAGCAACAATGGCAAATGCAAAAACTTACACTTGCCTGTGAATTTAATTAACAATTAGAAAAGTTAAATTGTAACTGACTTACTTGGTAAATAAATAGAAGATTTAGTTAGTTAGTTGGTAGTTTTTCACAATCAGAAGCACAAGCAGCGTGGTCTGGCTCTGTCACTGTACTGAAGTGAGCAGGGGAAAGAATGGTGCTCAAATTGATTCCTGTCGTCCTTTCCCTTGACTGCCCGGCACTACACTGCTCCACACAATTTTTTTTTGAGAGATTTTTAGAGAGGTAGATGAACGAGACGCTTAGGTGGTGTGGAGGAGTACAGGAGGCTCAAATTCAAAGAACGGTTCCAAACGGCTCGGGTCGGTCTCGGCCTGGTCGGATCCGGTTTTGGTTTCTAAGAGACTTCGAACAGTTTTGAGCTCTCTGGGTTAATTAATGAGTGAGATACTTGCTTTGCTAGTCAACTGATGGCTTTTATACTTTTCACAATTATTACTAAACTATATTAACAGTGATTAAACTTTTGTTATTGCTTATATATAATAGATTTTGATTCAGGTAATATTGGAATGGAATTATGGAATCGGATCATCGGTTCATCAAGGCTATGTGGGGATTACATATTGGGGAATTGGGGATTGGCTATTAGTATACCTGCCAATAGATCGGAATTCGGATTCTGGCCGTAAACGTAGTTTATAGCGGAACGGATGTTCGATTCGGCGTGTGTGGTCTAAAACCAGAAATCCGATTCTTGCCGGAATTATAGACCGGGCATCCGAATACACAGATCCGGTTATACTGACCAGATTTCCGATTCTGGCATCCGGCCAGTTTGAGTTATATCGGTTATTCGAAATAATTTCCTGGCCGGCTTCCAGGATTTAGCAATGCGTTATATGCGCACAAATTCAATAAAATTAGCAAGGACAACTTGAGAATTCCAGACAAATTCTGCTATTGTATATTTTCATTTTAGCTTCTTTCACAGATTACAGAAAACATAACAATCAAGTGAACATTTTCCAAATAGGCCGATCTTCTAGTTCCGAATCTGATTTTTCTAAAAAAAATACATGTTTTTGATTACACAAAAATACCAACGCAATAAAACCGGTTCGGTCGAAAGAGTCGGTAATATTACAAATTTATAGTTAACGCGTGCGCAATTATTGCAAGGTTGGAGTCGATCGTTTATGTAGTCAGAGCGTGGAGTTGGCTGGGGGGAACAAGGGTAAGGGATATAGCTTCAAAAACTTCAAAATGTTCAAATGTTGGGCCTTGCAGAGAATGCATGGGAGTTGAGGCCAAAAAGTGTTCAAAAAATGGCCAAAAAAATGCCGAAACGTAGGATGGGTGCTGGTCGTGAGACCCTCTCACAACGTCTCCTTTGCGAGCACCCATCTATCCTCAACATCAACATTTTCAACATCCAAATTATGAACTATATTTCAAAAGACTCCATTCGATCGAATCCACATGGCAAAAAAGCCGTGCTAGTAAAGCTTGACTTGACTTGAACGTCGAACTGTCGAACGAATACATACGTAATACGTAATAATATGCATTTCCTGCAGCAGCTGCATGCAGCTAGCTAGCTGCTCTAACATTGATGCAAAAATGCAAAATGCAGTTGAAACTTGACACGCTAAACAAATGCACGTCTAACGTTTTGCAAATAAAATGCACCAAGTACTATTTGTTTAGGTAATAAATAGTTGAGAATTTGGGAAATTAACTAAATATTTTCTGCTAATGGATTTTAAGCATAAACATTTTTAAGGGGGTGCACCTGGAGAATGATTGCAAAAAAAGGAATGAATGTACAATGCAGTTGCAATTGCAATTTGCACTTAAAATAAGCTTGCAGTATTCTTGTTGTTCAATCCAAAGCGTAAAGGCACATTCCGGGCCGGGTCCGGGTCGTCGCGAATTTTAAAACTATCATCCATTCGATTCATAACAATGCAACGCAAATGAAAACCAAATTACAAGTTTTGGGCAATATTTTATTAAATCATAATTAATTATTAAATATCTCTTGAATCTTGATGCCTTGCAATTTGCAATAGTTGCAATTCTTGCAATTGACAAAGTTGAAAGGGGAGACGGAGACGAGGCGACGGAGAGGAGATTCAAGAATTAATTCGTTTAGCATTTAGCAACAAAACAATGCAAAGTTGGTTTAAAAAAGATGACGCAAGGACAATTAAGTGGAAAATGAAGGTCGTAATCGCAATTTAGTCATGAAGATTAAGGGCCCCTCCAAGATGCAATTGATTCGCACAAATCAAAGTTCGACTGGAAAACCTCATATCTTAACCTCATATTATTTGCTTATCAAACATCAGCATTGTTTAAATATTTTTTGCTGAGTATTTAAAATAACGTTCTTCATTCTTTAATTTAATTTAAATTAAAAATCTTTACAATCCATGATCTAGAAATTAACCAAACGCTGGGTTAACGTTTTTTGGTGATGCATCCAAATCCAAACTTTCCGAACTTGAAAGGCGCATTCCACAGCACAGGCAAGGCAGGCAGGTTTGAATTTGATTGTTGCAAAACTTTGTTTTTTTGTCCACTACTCGTCCAGTCCGGATTTCAGACAGGCCCTGAGGAATTTAGTTTGGCCTCTTCTGGAATGTTTGAAAATTGCTAAATGCAGGGTCAGGGTGCGCATGGCATGACCTTATCTTATCTTTTTGGACAGATTTTGGAGCTCGTTTTGATTTTGATTGTTGTCATTCATTCAGTTCTTTTAACCCAAAATAAAATAAGATTTTCGGGCAGAGAAACTGTACCAGAATTTCACTAATACACGGCGGACCTGGGATCTGGAGGACCTGGAAATTAAAATTGTTGGAATGCCTGAGTAGCCTGAGTCGCTAGTCGCTGGCTATGCAAATCTGCATTTTGCAAATCCAACCTCTTGTTGTATTTGTAAGCGTAAGACAAAAAAATTAGTTAATCTAAAACTAACCTTCAAAGGCGAAACTTAAAATAAGAATTTGCATAACTAAATCAATCCATTAACTATTAATTTTTGCTAGTTTGCAGTGCTGCAAGTTCCAACGATTTTCAGCAAATTCTACAGCAATCTACTTCTATTCTACTCTTGTTCTTATGCCCCTAAAACGTCGAGTTGAGATTGGAGAATTGCGAATTTCTGAAGATTGCGATTTGCGACAATTTGCGAGTGCTATTTCCCTGTAATTTGGCAGTCCAATCCCGAAATGATGCTGAATTAAAAAGGGTCTAATTTATCCAAAGTTGCTATTGCTAGTACATGTTCTATTACGTATCCTTACAATTAATTAATTAGTTTCTTTTTTTACGTTTAGGAAACAAGTAATCGCGCGAAAGCAAAAGCACTACGTTTTCAAGGTGAACTTGCATCCATTTTTCGCTTTGTCATTTTGAGGATTTTGAGCTAAACATTTTACTTTTCCAATCTCTGCATCTTTCCACAGTTCTGAAACCGCCGCACGCACCGATACTTCGATATTACAGAATAAATGCCAAATGCCAACATTGATGGAAGTGTTGGCGGTTTCGGTTCCGCGGGGGGAAATTTAGCAAATCCTTCAGCCATCCAGCAGCGTCCCTAGCTTAACCAGTGACAACAGCAACAGCCCACACAGATTTTATGCTCTTTTCCGAGGTCTTTTCCAAGAACCAGCTAGTAAAAGTTGTCTCAGAAGCAGCAGTAAAGTCGCTCGCAGTTCTCGCTAGAGTCGCAATAGATTGGGATTGCGGCGATGCGTTTTGCTTTGCTCGGGCTGACCATAAAGTAAGTAGTTGTATCGTAGTACTCTGCCCCAGATGGGGGGGGGGAATATTCCTACTATGACTCTCATTTGATGCTTGCCCAGGACCCAGGAGGGGGCGGGGGTATCAGCGGTATCCTAGTTTTGTTCGTTTCACACATTTCCTGAGTGGTCCTTCACACTTTTCACACTTACTTGGGTCGGTTTGGTTGGGGTGTTCATGTTCTGTTCATATCATAGGTAAAGTGGAAGCGTCGTTCGTACGTACGTACGTAATGAGACTAACTTTGTTTCAATGTGGTGTTGTGACATCAAAGCCCAATCAGGGGGTTCACGGTATCACATTGACACAGAGCAGAGCATCGCAGCGCAGCTTCGCTTTAAGCTCAGTCAAGTCAGGAGCGAGTGGCGCTATAGGTTTTCGGAAGTAGTTTAATTTTTTAGAAGGTACAAAACAACGTTCATGGTATATATGGCATTGGCAAGGCGGACATTCTCTCGAGTTGTTCCGATCCGAGTGTCCCAATGCTCTGCTCTGCAATGAAATGTTCGCCAGTCCAATGGTTGTTCCTACTTCTGTTCTGTTCTTCCATCAAATATATATTTTTTTTGTCTAGGGAAGAAGCCAGAGAGAGATGAAGAGCGCAAAAAAAAGGGTTAAGGGTTTTTAATAGTCTCCGAAGGCAGTAGAAGCTGTAGAAGTTAAAGTAGGTAGGTGGTCGCGAGAAAACCCAGCTCTGAACTGCGCAAGCGTCTCCGAACATACATACGCAAACTACCTTCCTATTCGCAGTAGTAGGAACTCAGCAGTGAATTCAATTCGTCACGCGAAGAGTCTTTGAAATTAATATATATATATATATATATAAATCGTTTGTTGCTCCTGATTTTTTTTTTTTGCTTTTCGGAGTTAAAAAGTTGGCAAAGAATGGAAAACGTTTCGAAAGGGACCAGGGGTACTTTCTAAGGTGAGGTCGAAAGAGATTACGTGACATTTCTAGGAATTCTTTTCAAGATCGCACTTTGCCAGCGCGTGTGAGAAAAAAAACCACTACCCCCGTCATCCCGTCGTATACAATGTATCATCATGTGTGTGGGCATGGGCCTAAATTCGCGCCTATATTAGACGACGGCAGTTAGCGATTCTAATTGAGACCAAACTTTAATTAGAATTGAGATATTGTTTGTTGGAGGAATTCTGGGAAACTTGTAAGGATTTCTTGGGTCTTGTGGGGGGGCTAAGTGTTTTGGGGGGAGTTCTCGAGGAATTTCCAAAAGGCAGCCGAGCAGTCGTGCAGTGTTTGGAATAATATTTAGACAAATGCACTTTTACTGGTTTCAAAACAAAACTCAAAGGCACTGCACTGGTGAACATAAATGACCATTGTTAATTAGAAAAGTTTAAATATTGTTTGAATCTAATGAAAACATTTTGTTGTTCTTGCAGGAATAATTGTTGGCCATAACAGAGAAGAGAGTTGAGTGGAAGTGCAAGTGGAACAGGACATTTTGAAAAATGCTTGGCGAGCGAATAAGTTGACTGGAAAATCTTGAGCAAGTGGTTGTACAAGAATTTAATTGTTTGAAATAGCTTAATAGCTAAAGATCCGAGAAAAACTGTTACGTTTCAAATTCTTCGACAACAATCATAGTTAAATCCGCCAAAACTAACCAATTCAGTTCAACAGCAATTGAAAATGAGAAGGTATTATTCATTTATTAAAATCATTTTATGTTTATTAATCTTTCTGTGAACAACTCTAACTTTCAGCCTTTCACGTTCACCGTGCGTTTGAGTAGTAAGAAGAGTTCCTTTCCTTTATTCTAAAATCCCAACGCTCACAAAAGTACCACTTTCACTGGACTTTTGATACCATCATTCAGTTAGAACAAGATTTTGACAAAATTTAACTAATAAAAAGGCTGAGGTTTTCTGATGCCTTTGCTAGAAGCAGATTTACTGGGGAATCAATAATATCATTGTGCAAATGAATCGTTCTAATAGAAGAATTTCGCCGAATTTCTATTAACGGTATTTCATTTCGTAAAGTACGCAATGTTCCGCCATGAAAAGACAGTCCACAGGCGTTGTTGTGCAGATGTGGAATATGTGTGAGGTTTCGAATCAGCTTCGAGTCATTAAAAGAGTGAAGCTATTGTTGCAAAGAAGCTTAACATGTTTGAGATTGAGATCAGAGTGAGTGTATGACTTGGACTCTGATTCCATCCGTGCAAATGTGCAAAATTCATTAATTTCGAAATTATGAGCGAGCCAATATTGACATGGTTCATGTTTGATATGATGACAAGAATGAAGCACAACGTCTCAAAGTATCTGAATAGGTGGACAAACACGGTCATTTCCAATTATTGGACATTATTGCACATTTTTCTCGTTGTACAATTTTGTAGCGAGCATTGCAATTTCATTGCAGTGCAGTGCAATGCAAAAAATGGTAAAGATTTCAAGAAATGTGCTAAAATTCCTGAATGATTGAAAAACAATTCAGTTTGATTTCTATCCAATAGCGTGCAAAAAGAGCAAGTAGGCAAGAGAAGACATGTACTTGCATTAGATTTCGACAATATGTTTATCCAGTATTTGTGCAACACTTATCACTCACAAAGTAAAAAAAAAAGTTCAAAATAATTAATTAGACGAATTAGGCCACACATGCTACATTACATTCCGGATGCTGCATCTCGAAATATCCCTAAGAATGAAAAGAAATGCGCGTTATTTTATTCATCCGATTTCCACTTAAATTCTAACGAGCATAATTGGCATAGTTGAAGTTGTTTTGCTGTTGAGAGTGATTGCAGATTGCAGATTCGATTGCAGAATAGGAAGGAAATAGAAATCAGCTCAGGTTTCAGGTGTTACAGTTACGAATCAATGCATGGATGTCCTATTGAATGACAACTTCTACATTCTTCTGCAAGAAATTATTATAACTTTCTTATTTCTAGTCCTGCCAAATAGGTTGAGTATGAGTTGGGAGAATCCCGACCCCGAATCATCTAGAGTCTCCATTGGATGATTGGAGATTCTCCAATCATTTTGTGTCAAAGAGGCTTGCTGAAGGCTTGCCGAGTTGCAGCTTGCAGCATCCCCCACCAAATAGCTAACTATACGAAAGACTTTTCAATCTCAATTTCATTCTTAGACGAAATCAAATGGTCTATATGCTAATCAAAACCTATGTAAGAATTAATCAAATTGTTGGACTTGACTTCGACTTCGACTCAAGGCGCTGAATCGTTTTGTATTTAATTTAGATAGTTGCGTTGCACGCTTCCTTCCTTGCACACCCACGTCCGTCATTTTCTAGTTTTCTAGAATCTGAAGCAAGTTGTGCAGTGCTGTGCAGGTTGTTTAATCACCTGTGCAGCCTGTGCTAATAAACTTAGTACAGGGCAGTGCAGTGCAGTAGAAATGAATTGCTGTATTTTACACCGTCCGGTTCCGGTAATTGTCAATTAGTGTAATTGCCTGGCGCCTGGTGATAACCCCATTCAGTTCACACTTTTTGGACTTGGAGGAAAGTTTAAGTGAATTTTGAGATCATTTGTTGTTATTGCTGTGCTCATTTATGTATTGTTGTGAGGACACATGGACGAATATTATTTACATCTTGCATATAGGGTACGTTATTTAGAATGTAGAGTGATGATTCTCTGCTAGAATTTTAAAATATTCGTTCTCAATTCCAACCAATAATGCAATGCAAAGTTTGCAATTTATTGCAAAGTCCAATCCAGTTTCGAGTCTGTCTGTGCTTGAAAATCACGCAGTTAGTCGTAGTTGAAATAGAGATGTATGAAAATATTTTCGCCAATTTTATTATGTCTGGCGCTCTGGCGATTGCGATTGTATGTAATTCGATATCAGATTGGCAGAATAGTCAGAGCAAGAGCACATCAACAAGTAACAAGTCCAACCCAAACCCTAACCCAACTACGCAACTGGATTTTTAAATCTAATGCACATTATTCGAGGTACAACTTTGCGAAAATAATAAAGACTCACAAGTCACAAGCACAACTCAAAACTTGTATCATTTTTCATAAGGACTATTTATTTGTCTTTATATTTGTTTTTATCTTTATCTCTTTTCTTATCTTACTTTCTAGCTGACTTTGCAATTTTTGAGTGAGCAACTGACTCAGAAAATTGAGCATCATTAAATTTTGCTATATTGTATTCTTTTTTTTACAGACTTGGTGGTACAAGAACAGTCAAGAAGACCTAAGAATGGATCCTTCGCTACCGCCCGTCCCAGGAGAATTTAGAGACAGTCTCATCAGTGGAAACAACGGGCACAATTCCCTTCGGAATATTGGAACCCCGAATTTGAATCTTGGCCATGTCAGCCATGGACTAAACTACGATAACATTGGCCCCGATGGGAAGTCGATTTTGGGCTCGACCGGCGTCGCTAATTCATTGGCGGGCACCCGGGACCAAATGGGATTTCGGAACCTGCCCGGCCTCCCCAACCCCCACCAAAGGCATTCTCTGGAGAAACAACGGCTGCAACAACAACAACAACAACAGCAGCAGCACCACCACCAGATGGCGCAACACCAACAACAACATCGACTCCAGTCTGGATACGTTCAACAACAGATGCATCCTGGAATGAGACTGGGCCCAGGAGACCATAGCCTCCAGCAGTATCATCAGCACTCGCATTTCGTTCCGGGCCACGCCCCCTCTCCCGGCACTCTGACCTCTGGGCACGGGCACGGGGCTCCAAACTCAACGGCGTCATCCTACCCCCCGTCTTGGAGTGACGAAGGTGACCAGCGTGACGGATCTCTTGAGGATGAGACTGATGATTTAGAGGTGGAGCCAGAGTCTCCGTTCAGCATGAGCCAACCGTCACTGATTAGCAGTAGTGGGAGTGGGAGCGTGAGGTCAGAGCAGCAAAATAGTTGGAGCATCACAACGGCGCTTCATAATTCACTCGGTGAGTTGAAATGAAATACATGTATAAATGTAATCAAAATTCTAGATCATTCCGGGCTTTCGGGGTATCGGGGACAATCTTCAGGCCAGTGCTACCCTCCTGGCCTATTCATTGGGAGAATTGGCGGCACCATGTATCCGTTGCAAAAATAAATCACCCCGAGTGCCGGGGTGCAAAATCTTTGCTCAACTCTTGCGTTGTACTTGTAGTGGGAAAAGAGTTGGGCTCACAGGCGTGCTCTTTCTTTGCAGACTTCGCACTTCGCACACTGCACTGGATTGGTTGAGAATCAATTAAAATCGTCTTTTGAGTGAGCTCATCATCATCGTTCGATATTCGATTCTTATAATTTCAATTTCAAGCCTAGCAGCATTTCTTTCAAAAGTGTCAATCAGTTAATCTACCTAACTAGCCTTACACGCACGTACTTGAATTAAATTCAAACATTCATCAGTCAGAAATTTGCACTGCTCAACTTTATATTAGTTGGATTGAGAGGGAGGTGAATTTATTTTCGTGGTGTCGCCTGTCGTGGGGTAGGTAGGTGTCCGTCTTCAACTTCAACCTAAGCAAAGTTTCAGAGGCTGAGCTGACGTGGCCCCATATCTTTCGTGCTAGGAGAATTCGGAACTTTTCTCTCCCCCCCCCCCCCCGACCAACTGAACTGACCACCAACCTCTTATACAGACAGGCAGGCAGGCAGACATTTGCAATTTTTATTCACACCACTCAGTCTCTTCAGTTGATTTTGATCTTACTATCAATCAAGCCCAATTCTTATTGTTTCACGCAACTGATCTACTTCTGTTTCCATTCCACTGAAGTTGAGGATAATTCGTCAAATTGAGCTGCAAGACCACCCACCAAATCGGTTATTCATTTGTCAGATTACAAATTTTGGACGATTTTTACCAGTTGTGAGGTGGTGACTTGTGGGAGCTGAGAGTGAGTCTAATATTTTTTTATTTTCTATTATCATTTCAGACGGAAGGTCACCACTCGACAACATGGATCTCTCCAGACAGAATGAGATGGGTTCAAATGAAGGGGAAGGACCAAATCTTGATTTGAGTCTGACAGGCCAAAACATGGGGTATGACGACGGTCCTGGGGATGATGGAAGATTGGACTTGACCAGCACCCTAGCTTTAAATGATGGGAGAATGAATGGGAATCCGGACACGTCATTCGATCTTTCATTCGAGTCTCCGAACCTGTATGACCCTTGGCAAACGGATGATGACCAACCAGTTTCAAACATGGACGTTGACCAGGAGCAAGATTTGGACGCGGTAAGTTTACCCAACGCAATTTTATAGATGTTTGGCTAGGTATATTTAGGTAGGTTAATAGTCACTCCAAGTAACACTTCATAGTACTACTTGGCATAAACTTTCGTTTTGATTTGATGACCCGGTCATTGGTAGGTACTCTTACCATTCGGTTCGGTTCGGAGTTGCTGATGTAAATACCTACAATGCAATACCTAAATACAAATACCTACAATGAAACTTATCATCCTAAAAATATGAGCTCTGTTGCATTGCTGACAATGCATTGACTCTGACTCATGTTTAGTATATGGATAGATGTTCTTGATCTTACCCACTTTTTGTTTCATCTTTCTAAGTATAAACCAAGAATGTTTGTGGTCCGAGTTGTCAGAAATGAAATTATGTGTGATTCTGGTCGTGTAATTGAGATTGAATGCGATGAATAGGATCATTCTCGATGCCAGACGCTAAATGACCTAATGGCTATTATAGCAGTGGAAGTGGAAGTAAGTCTCAATTCTTTAAGGTGGGGACTATCCGACTATCGTGGAAAACCTGCTGGCTGCTTTTGAAATTCAATTGGGGAGTAGATATATGTGGGTCGCAATCGCAATTTAAAAAAAGCTTGGGTTCCACCTTTTAAGTTATAAACGTTATGTACGTATTTCTAAGAAATTGCTGTTTTCCAACTAGACAATTTTTAATAACTTTGGAAATCGCTCAGATCCAGAAATATTACATGAGTTGATTGAGTTCTTCACTTCCTCAGGATTCTTTACTTAACTGATCTCAAATTCAAATCTAGAATTGCATAGAGATTAAATGAGTGCATCTATTAGTCGATTAATTGGAATTTGATAACTCATTATTCTATTGAAAAGCCAACTTTTACATCACCTTTGTTCGAAACTTCAAAACTTCCATTGAGACTCATTGATTTGCTTCTTCCAGTTTGCAGTCTTTTCTAAGCTCGAATATATTTGACAAATTACGCAAGATGCCTAAAAGTTTGTAAGTAGTTACGCTGGGGGTAGTAAAATTTAAGCTTCTAGGGGTTGCATATTGCCGGCCCTGAAATCAGGAGCAATGGTATCAACTTGGTGATGGGTATTACAGCATTTATTTAGTGCATGATTCCAACAGTAGTTACGGTAGATTATTATTGAGCATTAAGCTGAGGCTTTAGCCTAGCTGGTTTTTAAGGGGTTTTACTAATTGGAGTTTGATTGAATTGTAGCAGGCAAGAGCAGGATGCAGCCAAATGGGGGACGTGCGAGAAATCTACAGTGCTGCCAGTACTCCTGGCGAAGTACAACAACATCAACTAGCACTTCAGCCACGCTCTGGAATGAACATTGCACGTGATCAAAACCCAAACAATCAAGTACAAATGCAACAACAAAGTCCAGCGTCAGCTACGTTGTTCCCTCGATCTCTGTCGTCCCGTTGTTCTTCTTCCTCATCATCTTCCGGTTCGTCCGGAAGCTCCGACTCCAGCAGTTCCTCTTCCAGTTCCTCCTCTGACTCTGAGGATGAAGATGAGAGAAAACCAGCAGGCACTCAATCAAACGGAAGAAATGTCCAGCAGCCTGGCCCCTCTCAAAGCCAACCTGGACAATTGATCCCGGCTAGAACGCCATTGGCTTTAACCCCAGAACGCGACGACGACAACCAGCCGCCCGGTCTCTATACACCACATCCAATGGAAGATTTGAGTACCCTCATGCTCATGGAAAAATCCCGACAGGCTGCATCTGCAAGACGCTCTTTGTTGTCTCGGTCAGCTATGCCAAACGATCATCCTTCCTTCTTGGCGAACGCAAGCTTTGTCAATAATCAACAGACAGCAGTCAACACGCCACCAAGTCAACATCCTCCGGAGGACGAGTTTCTTCAGGACTGGAATGCGTCAAGTAAGTTGAAAAGTTTCAAGCAAGCCTGGTTCAGATAATTAATCTGTGAAAAATGTACTAAAATATTTTGCTCTGCTTTCAGATGATGAGTTTGGTGAGCCGTCCATGAATGTGATTATGCCGGGGCTTGAGTCAAATAACAGTCGTGGGTTTCACCAAGAAGACGTGGCCATCATGCAACCTGGAGATCTTGGACTCTCGGAAAATCGACCAAGAAATTTTGCTGGGATTATGGCTGCGAACAATGCAAATTATGGGTTGCTCGATCCTTCAAGTCGAGTAACTATAGCTGTCGTTACTCCTCTCATATGTGGTCCTACAATGATCTTGGACGAATCTATTGAATCATCGTCTTCAACCCCTGCTATTGAATCATCGTCTTCAACCGATCTCAGAATTCCGCGCGGACTTGTCCACTTACTAGGTAAGCTGAAAAAGTGTTCAATTTATCATTTATTTATCAAATGTTTTCTACTCTACTGTGTAAAGCAGTTAATGGAATATTGAATATTTTGAATCTTTTTTAGAACGGAAAATCGAAGGGCGAAGTTTGAAAATGGATTCCATCTTGGCCGACTGTGGCGTAGCAAGTTCAGGAAATAGTAAGTCCTTCATCTCTGGTTGAACATAAAGTTGTACTTACTTGGACATTATTTGTAGGAAATAATCGTATTTATAGTCCGAGGCAGTACAGTGGAGTAGGATAGAGAACGAGCGGTGGTATCTTACCTGCGGAATCATGATTATTCAATTTATATTTTTTGCACACTTTGAGTTGTCTGCAATTACAACAAGTCGAATAATTCAGCAGTCAAACACGTTTTCCAATTTTTGGATTTCCATATTAGAATCTAAGTTGTGCTGCAAAAGTAGGTCCTTTTAATTATTCATTTCATTTTTCATTTCATTTCATTTTTAGAATCTTAGCAAAAATAAATCTCCCATCAAATCATGGCGCACGATCAAATTCACATCGATCCGAATTTTAATTTTGCAGAGTTGTTCATTGCCATTCCCTATCCAGATTTGCAATTTGATACGATAGGACTTTCATTTTAGTGCAGTGCAGTCTCATGAGAATTCATAGAAAAAAATCGATATGTAAAAAAGAAAAAGGGTAAAAACGAGCAAAAACCCCTAAAAATCCGAATGGTTAATTCAATCTGAGTTGAAAGTTGAACTTTCCTAGCACAATGGCAGTGCAAAATAATGTCCGCATCTCTCTAGCTAGGCATTGACATTGGCAGTGGTCAATTGTTGGGCTCTCATTCATCATTTGGCGTTTTCCAACTCTAGTCGTGTTCTCAACTTGGTCCACATTTTTTTCAGTTTTGCCAAAAAAAAAGAGATTTAACGTCAGTTTTAGTAGTGAAAGTGTTACATATAATCTCTCGCGATGCCGAAACACCACAGTAGGAACAGCAACTTGAATTATAACATGCAATATGGTATTGTTTTTAATTATTTAATTTTCCATAATTATTATTTTATAAAATTCTAAATTGGTTCTTTGTCGGGGAATGGAATGGGAAGAAGTGTCAGGTCATTGCCCCTTTCCTTTCATGAGCTCGAGCTCGACTTTGACTTTTGTCTTTGACTTGAAGCAAGCAAATAGTCGGTTGTTTATTCTCATTGTTGAGAGCAATGGCTTGACTTTACTGACTTGCCAAGTGGGAGAGGGGAAGGGGGAGGGGGCAAATTTAAAAGCGACCCGAAATTCGGGGCCCGAATTGCTCGACTGCCCATTGTGTTGTGATGTTATGCATAGTCTTTAGTCGGGACTGGACCATATAGTCAATGGGTGTGACGGAAGACAAGCAATCAACTGAAATGAACTTGGTTTGACAGACGGAGTAGACTTGGAAATCCCTTACTAGGCATTGCACCGTTGCTTCATACAATTATTATTATTAAGTCCCGGTCCGAGTATTATTTTTCGTGTTTTCATTCTGCCTGAGAGCTGAACAATTTTATTTTTGTGAAACTGCACATTACAACATGTACTGTACTGTATAGGAATGCATATTAGCAGCTCCAAGAATACTTTTTGAATAGATGGTAGCTTGTTTAAGCCTATCCAAAATCAAATTCTAAAATCAGCCAAGTTTTATTGAGTAGAAACTAAATTGAATATTTTTACTTTTTCTGCAGGCCCTGGGCAATTGGCAAGAGTAAAACATTCGGGACCTGTTCAAGTTCAGCCAGACGCAATAGCCACCCCAATCCCGCTCCCGATGTCTGCCTCGGTTCCTTGCCCGATTTTGGCCCCTGCTTTTGACTCAGATTCAGCCCCAGTTTTGACCCCGTCGGCCCCACTACCAGCCGCTGTGGCAGGGTGCAGTAGTGCGGTTCGGGGTGCATCGAAAGAGAAACGTTCTGCGGACGATAACCGTACCTCGAAACCAAGCAAACGACAGAAATTTGACGGCCCGAGCGGTTCTAGCTCACCATCTGCTAGCCTGTAAGATTTTTGATACTAATGAAAAAGCTTTAATGTATTTTCAAAATTCTTTGGTTGCAGTAGTTTTTAAATTGACTATTGAATGCTCTAGACCATCTACTTCATCGGCTAGACCGGAACCAATTCCTGGGCCATCATCAGCAAGACCGGAACAAATTCCTAGGCCAACAACAGAACCCACGCCCGGGATGAGTTCCGACGTGCCTCCGTACGACATATTTAGGGAGGTGAAGAAAATTGGCTTCCCACCCATCTCCGATAACATCCCGCGACCGCAACCTTATGAACCCGCAGTTGGAACCGAGGAGGAGATATTGGACAGGGACAGTAAAATGACGCTAGACGAATTGCACAGGAGTCTAAAATATCGACAATTCTTTCGGATCGAAGTTCATACTAATGGCGGGGCAAACGTTTTGCACGCATTTCAGGAGGAAATTGATAAATTGACAGAGGACGAGCAAGAGGAGTTGGCGATCGAGTATTTTCGGGTAAGTTTAAGCTTCATTTCAATAACAATTAATGTCTTAATATCTCACTTCTGCGTGTTAATCTGTTCTAATTGAAATATGATTTGATTTTGGTGTACACAGCTTGTGTTCAGCGAGGATGAGAATGGGTTCGCTCATTTCGTCATGGGAGTCGTTCATGACGGCGCCAAGTACCTCCCTGACTTGCTCGACTATATGGCTGATGAGCATCCGAATCTGGTGGTTAAGGCCGGCGTGCTTGGGAGACAGTCTGACATTGAGACCACAACGATGTCTGCTTACCGAGAGCAGGTGAGCGATCACTACTCTCACGGGACGTTCCGCTACGGTCCTCTTCATCAGCTGAGTCTTGTCGGGAAAGTCCATGAAGAAGCCGGAGGATTTTTTCCCGACTTTCTTGGTCTACTGGAACAAAGCCATTTCTTGAAGCAGGTAGGTTTTCAACTTTTTCAATCGAATCATTTAGCAAGACTCAGCTTGACTCAGACCTAATAAATAATACTGAAACTTTGAAGACAATGCCGTGGGGCCCAGCTTCCATTCTGAGGGGTCACAACCCAGCTGACTCCAATGACGGACCTATACTCTGGATAAGACCAGGGGAGCAATTGATTCCCACAGAGAAGGACGCTCGGTCACCTGCCAAAAGGCGAAGGTAAAATTGGATGCAGTTTGTTAATTTGTGGTGCAGTCTAACATGCACTAGATAGGCTGGCACTAAAATATTCAATGCTTTTAAATTTTATAGAACTGGGATCAACGAGCTAAGAAATCTTCAGTACTTGCCGCGCTTGTCTGAAGCCCGGGAGATGATGTTTGAAGATCGAACTAAGGCCCATGCCGATCACGTTGGTCATGGCGTAGAACGAATGACTTCTGCGGCAGTCGGTATGAGTTGTGTTTTTACTAATAAAAAATGCTAAACATCAAAGTCAAGAAGCAATTCGTGGTAAACCTAATTTTCATTTTGTTAACATTTCCAGGCGTTTTGAAAGCTGTTCACTGTGGACATCCTCACCATCAGAATCGGATCACGAAAGACGTTGTGGCTTTCTTCGCTGGAAATTTTCAGATTTTAGCTGAGAAACTTCAGCTAGACCTTCATGAACCTCCGATTTCACAAGTAAGTTTGGTTCAAGACATCAAGTATAAGTCAAGTTTATAATTTACTTGTTCACCTTTAAAATTTACTCTTTGTTTTAATTTTACCTTAGTGCGTGTGCTGGATTGAGGATGCGAAGTTGAATCAGCTTCGCCGTGACGGAGTGAAATATGCCAGAGTCAGTCTGGGAGACAGCGACGTTTATTTCTTACCTAGAAATATAATCCATCAGTTTAGAACTGTGTCGGCTGTGACAAGCATAGGTAACGCCCAAAACTAATATAAACTCTCTTCGTTAGGATCAATTGAATATTAATCGTAATCACCTATTTTGTTTGCCATGTTAAGAGCTTTTTTGACTAATATAAATTTATATTTACAGCTTGGCATGTGCGGTTGCGTCCGTATTATAGATTGCGTCGTGGGCTGCGTCGTAATCCGGAGGCTGGTGTACCGCGTCCATGCGGTGTTCCTCATGGCACTTCACAGGGCACAACGTGCCATCCATCCCGCCGCGTATTCGCTGAAGGTGATTCCGAAGAGCAAACGGAGCAAGAGGCACAACCACAGGCACAACCACAGCCCAGAGTGCCACCACTAAAAATCCCAGTTCTGAAAAAAGAGAAACGGGAAAGTGATCTGGATTGGTCGCCTGGTGCAGAAGTTCGAACAGGTGCAACAAAAGTCACCAAAACACATTCAAAGCATGCTAAGGATAAGAAGAAAGAGAAAAAGCCAGCAGAGTCGGCGGATTCCAAAGTAGGTGCTGCAGGCGGAGAGGCAGTAGCTAAGAAAGACAAGGTTCGTCCAGAAGGAACTGTCAAGAAAGAAAGTCATCACAAGTCGGGTAGCACTAGCAGCTCCCGCCCACCTTCTGAGCACCATAGGAAACATTCGTCCAGCAAAGAAAAACATCGTGAAAAAGCGAAATCTGCCAAATCGTCTTCGGGATCTACTCATAAGCATGTTTCTAAGAGCTCTTCTAAGGTTTCTGAGACGGTACCTTGTGTTGACAAGGTGAAGACCGAAGGTGAGGATGGGGTAGACCCCTTTGTGAAGCCATTGGGCGTCGATTCCGCAGCTGAGAAGTCGGACAAGGATAAAGTCAAGTCGTCATCATCGTCCTCGTCCAAGCATCATGGTACTCACAAATCTTCATCGAGCTCTGGGCACAAATCGAGCTCCCATCGCAGTTCCCACAGCGGAAGCCACAGTAGTAGTCACGGTAGCAGCAAGCACAAGTCATCAAGCTCAAAGGATAAGCCTCATGGAGAAAAGAGGTCAGGGGAGAGTAAGTCCAGTCATGACAAGCCAAAATCTGTCAAAGGTCCCGGTGAAGTTGCAACAGATCAAGGTGAGAACGCTAATGGAGAGCCAAAGGTGCTTGAGTCACTTCCCCCAGGGGAAGGTCTTGCAATTGCTCAGGCGGTTCAGCCTGCCAAAGGGGAGAGTGGAGTGGTGCTTGCAGTGGGTGGAGCTGCTGTTGATTCCAGTACTTCGGCTAAACACTCTAGTGGAAGTCGGGACAAATCCAAGAGCGGCAAACATCGTTCGGATCGCGATCGCACAAAAGACAAAAAGTCGGAAACAACAACTTCAACAACCACAGCTTCAAAGTCATCGACGTCAGAAAAGCATCATCGGGATAAGCCAAAGTCCACTCACTCAAGTGACACTACAAAGGACAAGGAACGTCATGGTCATTCAACCTCCGGCACAGCAAAGCCTGAAGGGACTGCCGTACCTCACGGCAAACGTAAGTCACAATAACCTTTAATTATTATTTTTTTTAATTTAAGAGTGAAGTTGGAATTTGATTTTGTACTTTCATTTTCATAGCTCCACCAAAGAAACCGCCACCCGGGTTTCCACATGCACCCCTCTACACTGGAGACGGTCATGTGCCAAAACCTGTAGCTAAACCAAACCCTGGGACTTTAGCCCCAAAGCCAAAACCGGTTGTAGACCTAACCAGAGAAATCATTTTGAAGAAGAGCGATGGGAAGACCACACGTAAAGTCATCGTTTCAGCTCCAGGGCCAGCTGACCTACTCTCTCAAATCATGTCGGGGATGACGACTTTGACAAGTAACAAAAAGGATGACTCTGGCTTAGGATTTCGATAAGAAGTGAAATGAAAAACCAAAATCGGTAGGAGCAAATCAAAAAATTCATCAGCAACAACAATCAATCATCGCAACAATACCACAAAATCCAGCTTTTATATTCCAGGTGTTACTTACTTTAGTTTAGTTTGTACTGCAACGTCCAGTAGATTCCACACATGCCCTTTAGAAAAACCTTAATATCACTTATACTTAAAAATGTGTTTTCTTATTTAAAATTCCCCAAGGAAAAAATCCAAAAACAAAAAATGTGCCCTCGTCGTGGTAAATTCATCATACTAGTAGCAAAAAAATTATAGCAATCATTTGTGCTTGTCAATTGTAAATGTACAAATACAAAACCAACAACTTCACAGTTTTTGTAAATATAGCCAATTATTAATTTTTTTTTAAATTTAAATGTACTACACTATCTAATTCTCAGTTCTCGAGAATGGAAAAGATTGATGGAGAAAAAATTCTTATTCTTCTGCTTTTCTAATAATGTTTAGTAATTAATTAGTAGACAATTCAGACTAGAGAAACGAATGAGTACATAGTAGGTAGAAATAAATCGTAGACTTGCCTGGGCTCTCTCCAGTGTCGCCAGCCAGGTTCTAATTGTAATTAATTCAATGTACATATTTATTTTGTGCAATGCAAAAGTAATTAAGTAACGAAACATTTGTAAGGAAGGCTGGCTAGAGTCGGACGAAGGTGTGCAATGTGCAATGGTTTTGGACCAGGAAGAAGGAAGGTATTTATTGCCCAAAGTTAAGATGCGCTGACTAATTAAGATTAATTAGTAAAGGTGACGACAAAGTTACGTCACAAAATAATTTATAATTCTCTATTCTAGAAAATTGATAGAAATGCCGTGCTCGTTCGTCTGTACATAGGCTGTGTCGTCCCAGACAGACATTTTCAGGCACAAGACATGTAGGCAAAGTCGTGTCATGTCCAATTGCCAATTCCCAATCACTTGTGGCAAAAAATATTATTTTCCAATCTACTTTTACTCTAACT
>JAQGCM010000037.1:0-51071 GCA_034699705.1 Hymenaphorura dentifera
CCAGGTCAATCGGTCAAACAGTTTTTTTGAAAAAGTTGTTTAAATTGGTTGCATCCTTTATGGTTCACCCTGTATATCATCCATTGATGAAATTGTAGAATTAGCGGTTGAGATACAATCAAATGTTTTTTGTACTTCAACAACTTGCCCCTCGTCTTTGATTGTCGCAAAGATTGTCAAATTACATGATGGAATGTGGGAAGGTATTTTGTGAATCTGCCTTTTGCTGAGACAACAAACATGTTCTGCATTTTTTTTAACAAGTGAATGACTTAAAAAAAAGCAAGCTTGGGCGTAATCTTTACGTAGAATAAAAGTTCACAGTAAAAGCCTCTGATTATTTGCAACTCCAAAGTCCCTTTTTTCCTCTCTCATTAAATATTTCTACAGACTTTTCAATTTTGCCACTGCAGTGAAAGCAAGTTTTAGAACATCAATTTGTCGTCCACTTTTTACCTTGGAAGGAAGTAAGCCATGGTATGGCCTATAATAACTTGTTTTGTTCAAGGGTAGTCGTTATTGCGAGTGTCAGTGTCGCATGTCGCTGTCCTTTCTGCTTGTGTAATGTAATGCACCCACATCGAACTATATATATTATACAGTGCAGGCCAAACAAGAGCAAAGAAGCAATAATGTCAGTTCTGATTCTGATTCGGTTTCTGCCTGCCCTACCTTCCCTTCCCGGTTCTCTTCTCAGGTCGGAATAGTCAGAGTCGGGACTCAATTGCTGCTGTGTACGCGACAGTGAGTTGGACACACACAGCAAACAGAAGAAGAAAGAACCAACGGTTAGCTTAATCTTGAGTTTGATCTGTAAAGCCATTTTTTTTGGAGGGCAGCAGAGAGAAAGAAAGAAGTTCTAAGAGGAACGAAAACTATCACATATTTTATCGAAATAATATCTTTTGCTGGGATTCCAACGTTTCCAACCATGGATTTTTTTGTTCACTCACTACTCAGATATCTTCAGTTGTTGGGTCTGTAGTAGTTGCATTGCAAGGTACGGTACGGTGCACGGCACATTCCATTTTCTCTGTCGTTCACCTTTTCCACCTTACCTTCCTTCCTTCCTGCCTTCTTTTTTGTGCTCGAGTGAAGTGCAGTGCAGTGCAGTGGAATCACTTTTTCCATTTCCACTGCGCGATACGACGACTTGGTTCAAAAGCTTTTCCACGAGAGAAGAAGGCAAAGCAATAGATATTTAGTGACAGAGTAATGTCGCAAGTGAACCGCCTCTTTAGGGAATATCCGCTACTATATACTTCAAATCCTCCTCCAACCTTTTTACAAATTATACACTCGAGTTTAAATTATAGTTTTAACTTTTTACCCACAAGCTCCAGCTCCAGTCATTGCATTATGCATTGTACTGCACATATACATGTGTATATATATTTGAACCATTGAACTGCAAACTGCGTTTCATTGCCCCACTCCCACCAGTACCAGTACCAGTGCCGGTACTACCAACTCAAATAAATCTCCTACTTTCCCCAGAATCTGTATTCTGTAGCCATGGCTCAACATTTTTTTTTATATATATGGAACCACAAATACCCAGCCAAATGGGTGCTAAACGCCGAACCACATCCAGTCTCTGGAGTGCTTTTCACTTGAATTAGCATCCGGAAATAACTAGTAGTAGTGAGCAGGAGCAATACGAGCCTCGATTTTCCGAAAGTTCCCCGTGCTAATTAATTGGTCCTTCATCCTTGACCTGCAAGAGGTGGATTACATGGATTTAGGAGTCCAGGTTTATATTTATGTTTATAGTCTGGTTAGATTTGAAATTGGATTTTAAGTTGTATAATACTACACGCAGGTTAAGTAGTCTAGAGTGCAGTAGAGTAAAGTCACTAATAATTGTCGAGTCGCTTTTATTCGTTGTGGTGTTTGCCGTTCTCGCTTGGATTGGTGCAATGGCAAGTAGTACTTTGCAGGACCGTTGCAAAGGCAGACCAACTCTATACCTGCAAAGTAGCTAGCTGCTCTGCTCTACTCGAATTCTAATTTCTCTTTGATCCAATAAAATTATACTCACAAGTGAATTTGGAATGGCACTAAGCAAGCTTATATCTCTTCGGATTGCACGACCTACTTAAGTTCCGTATTTGAAAGTATGATGGACCGACCTAGTTCATGAACATGGAAGTTCGTTTTTTGATGGCCCTGCCGGGATTGGCATCCTATTAACAAGACGCATAATGTAAAATATTATAACTAGATTTGAATTTTGGATCGTGAAAGAAATCCGCTGAATTTGCTCATATTTTTCTGCCTCCTCTGGTCGCCTTCGTGTGAGGGAATATTTTTTGCACAAGCATTTGAATCAATTTTCTATTTAACTCTTGCAATTAACCAGATTAGGGTGCAGCAGATTGATTCATGATTCATCAAGATATAGCTAGAAAGCAAATAGGTTGTTTGAAGAAGTTGTGCATGCATGTACATGTGTTCTTGTGTGAACCAAGTAAATAAAATCAAAAATTGGGTTGGAAAAAGTGAAGTGGATGATAGTAGTTTGGACTGGACGAGACTCACAGCACGTACAAAACAAGCACTGATTTATAAGCACTTGGGGACATGAGCCGAACATTTGTCAAAACTAAACTATATATAGCTGGACGTTGGACGGAAGAGACTTAATGCTTTCCCTTTTCAATTGAACAAATTCAACTCCCTGGCAGTACAAACTTATAACTTGTTCAGAGTAGACGACTTTGCCGAAAAACGCGTACACATACCTTTGATATTGAATTTAAATCGGACTATTTCAAAACAAATCGCGAGCTTTCTTTTTCTTGTCTTCCAATCCAACCATGCAGTGCAGCAAAAGAGAGGTGGCGAATTTTTTAACCTTTACGTCGTGAGTGATTCAAAACTCTCAAAGTCCAGACCGCAAATTTTGGAACAAACATTTCGAATTGTGCATATATTTCGGTATCATTAATCAATAAAGTACATAAATAAACTGAGCAAACACCGTGCTCGCACAAACAGCTAAAAATAAACTGTTACGCAAGTATTTAATATCCAGCGTAAATTAGACAAGTGAGAAAGTTTCTAACAAAATCCATGAAAGCACGCCGAACTTTATTCTGGAATCTTCTGTAAACATAAAACTACAGTAAATTTGATAATTTTACATATGACGTGATTAAAGTACGCATAGACTCTAGGCCGGGACCGGGACGAGTTTGGTCATTCGGAGATTTCTTTATAGATTAGCGTGTCACAGTTCGTCAACAGAAAGTTGGCAGTGTGTTGAGTGTCGCCTGCCTGTTGGGTGCTCTGAGCTGGTCCTCTCTGCTCTCTGGTTCTAAGGTCAAAAGGAAAACTCAACATCCATTGTCTCGAGATTTATTACATTTCCCTGTCAAAACTAATTGATCTCACTCGTTTGTTTACTCATGCAAAGACTTAGCCTCCTTTACTGTACTTCCCACCCGACATCCAAATGCTGCTTGCTGCATCCTGCAAGTTTCACTTTCCCCAGATGATGATAATGTTGATGAACAGCCCAGCCCCAGCCCCAGCGCCTGTGGTTTTACGTTAAGCATAATGTAATAGATTATGTGGTGACATAATATATAATGGGTGGGGTGGCAAGTGGCTTTGGCACAGCTCTACACTTGACTGCACAACAGTGGCAAAACTAGTAATTACGAAATACATAAAATCACCTCACCTCAGCAGTGGTGTTTGCCATAGTAATTCAGCCAGCTCACAATAATTAGTCGTCAACTAAATCGGTGGGAACTTGGCAATTAACCCATTTGAAACCTCAACTTTTTGGGTTCTAATAGAATTTCTCTGCCGCCGCCCAAATTGTTGTATGATTTTGTAATTGACACTTGACAGAGTAGTGGCAGTAGCTAAAGGAGTGGCTGGCTGGCTGGCTGGATGGATGAATTGAGATAATTTCCTCCTCACTCATTCACTCATTCTTGGCCTCAGAATTGTAGATCAATATAGGAAATTACTTTTTGTTTTGTATCATGTTACTTCCTGCCTCTCTCTCTCTCGACTTGAGTGTTTTGCGTACACATACATGATCATCTGAGTCAGTTGCACTCATGGGCGAACCTATCTCTCGTGTATTTTTTCTATCGCTTCATGATAGAGAAAAGTGGAAGTTTCCTTTCCATCAGCCCGCCGACCAACTCCCGCACCTCCTTCCTGATTCCTAGTCTATCCTGTCCTGTCTGTTCTAACTACTCCGACCCGACAGAACAAACTTCACTCAAATTACTTGTACGATTAGAGTGTAAAACAAAATGCTCTGCTACTTTGCGAAGACCGAATAAAAAAACTAGAGAATAGTAGTGCCCATGTAGGGTTCGGAAATGGGATGGTGGAATGTTATGGTAGTGAATGCCTGCCTGCCTGGTAAAGTCAAGAACTTATGTGCCAGGCCAGAACAGAATAGAATCAGCAAATAAATTAAATCTGTGTCATAAACTTTAGGGAAAGATGCTTTATGTCATCTCCATTGTTTCCGGCTTTGGTGTCGGTGTCTCACTGGCTCTCACATTTCACCACCACCACCACATAGGCCTTTCAGTCGTTTACAGGGACTGAGATTTTTTTGCACTGGCGACTGGCACTTCCCTCCGGTCTTCTAACATAATTGAGACGCATTCTTGATTTTATAGGTCTGGTTTTACACAATGATCTTCTTGTTCTTGTCAATTTTATTTTGTCAATAACCTATTGCTGGTGATATGGTTTTCACGCACATAAAATTACCTTCATTCCAAGGTAATTGGAAAAAAGCAATTTTACTTTATGACACGAGTAGTTAACACTTTGAAAATTGCAAAGAGGCATTTTATGAGAGGGCTGTGTAGTTGAGTCTCAAAATTCTAATCTTCTACTCGACCATGGCATAACTATCAAAGAGGCTTTTTAGCCAAAATGTAACTGTCAAATCTGTGCGTCTAAAGAATTCGAATTCGAATTGGTTAGTTTGAGAGTGACCTACGGTTGACGGGTAGCAGTCAGAGCGTGGAGGAATTCGAAGTGCTCCCGTTGTGAGCCAGCCTAGCTCACTCACTACTGCTTCGGAAAAGGCGTTTAAGACAGTCGTTTTTCTAACCAGTCCTATTCGCTTGACATCATGGATGTACTCTGACTGACGCAATAGAGTTG
Organism: Hymenaphorura dentifera; assembly: GCA_034699705.1. NCBI lineage: Eukaryota > Metazoa > Arthropoda > Collembola > Poduromorpha > Onychiuridae > Hymenaphorura > Hymenaphorura dentifera. Next base: position 5,152 of record JAQGCM010000037.1, read on the forward strand.
GTGCACTACATCTACATGTATGTTAGAAATCCTTCAGTTCAGAACCAGACTCAGACCCAGCAAGCACCAAGCTGTAGCAGTGTCATGTCTCTGCAATTAATTTCCACTCTTAATGACACAATCCAAACACGTTGCTTTCCATAGGGAACCCATACTTCATATTTTCAAAAATTGCCTTGGCCTAAAAGCATGTTTCATTTATTTTCTCCGAGTTGAAATTGCACTCTGGCCCAGGTATTTATTAACTTGCTTGCCCAGTCATCAAATCCAAATTTATGCAGTCAAACTCACTAATACTCAGCATACCAATTATAAGAACCATACAATCCATAAAACTTAGAACCCCAGCCATTCTCGAATTAGAAATCTTGAGGCTTCGGAAAATGAGCCTTGGCCTTATCTGGAGATAATTACATGTGTTCACGTTGAACCAGAACACTTGGAAATTCATAAACCAAAATGTAAATGGAATAAGAATCGACCCCTTTAATTTTCTCTCAAAGATTAGATTTAGTGAGTGCGAGAAATGTAAAACGTGCCCATTGTTTTGTGCGCGAATCCATATTTGATAGCACAATAAATAACTGGTCTTATTGGATCTGTCAACTTGTGTACAATTTTTTTGTACAAGTTGAATGTACAATGTGCAGTTGAATGTAAAATGTGCAGTTGAATGTACAGTTGAATGAACAGCTGAATGGCTAGTTGGTTGCTAGAAAAGACATGGAGCTGCGCTGCTTGCTAGGGCTGGTCGGCTGGTGTGTATTTTAAAATGCATCTTTTCTATTCTAACTCTAGCAATTATTCTTACACTTTTGTGGGCAGGGGAGGGCAGAATCCAATTCAACTTGAATGTTGCAAACTCTAGTATTAAATACATGACGAGAGTCAGCCAACTCGAACTATGGAGCAAGGGATTGCATGCAAAAGAACACTTAAAACTCTATTCCCAATTCCATCGCATGTGTTTTTACTCAACTCATACTTCTTATCTCAACTCTAGAGACTCCAGACTTTCTCTCCAACCCAACCAAGGTTGGAGCGCAAAGAACCAATTTACATTCATCATGTCTTGACTGACCAATGCAACCAATTCATAACAAGCACTTGCTTGCCTTGCCTTGCATGCTTGCAGTCCAATATAACGGCCTTGGCCCTCCAGCCGTCGTAGCCGTAGCTTTTACCCAACTACATTTTTATAATAACAGCACAGCACAGCACATGCAAAGCAAGAAACCGAAAAAAATGAGGAAATAACCGAGCAAGAAAAAGAATGCGTTTTTAAAAGCGTGACCCGAGTTCAAGGTCTTTAACGAGCTGCTCAAAAACATGAACAAGCATGAAAAATGCATTTCTCAAGCGTGCACTGTGGAGAAAGCCTAGCAATGCAATGCAATGCAATCTTCTACTCGCAGAGTATTTTTATTTTGTAGTGAGTTGAGTTGAGACTTGATAACGCAACCTTGAATTTCACTTCACAAAATATGAATATTTCAAAGGGGCAGAGATATATTTTCTAGTCTGCTTTTTACATGAATGAATTATTAACTTCCAGGATCAATATTGCAATTTTCTTTGACTTCGAGAGCTTCAAATCTTTAGAATTTGAAGTACTTGACGGATTTACTTTGACGGGCCTTTGAAAAGACCCGTGAAAGTGAACTGACAAAAATGAATTTAAAATTTTTTAGCTTGTATCTTTTCAATTAATTTCTCCTACTTAATTCTTAGTCTCGCAAAGTGTTTGCGTGGGTGTGGGTGGAGGTTGATGTGGTTTTAATGGCAATCTACATTCAATTTCAAAATTCCATCGAAATCTCGTGCGTGCAATGATGCAAGGGTTGCACTGCAATTGTGAGACTAAGGCGGAACTGAACTTTGAATCTCCAACCTCCAACCCTCCAGATATTTTATAATACGAACATGTACATGCAGTGTTCCATTCAAACTCGTGCAATGCAAAGACTCTGTTCAAAACTCAACTAATAATACATTTGTAGGCACAGTTGTGAAAGTGAAATTTTTTTCTTCTAAGGTTCTTACTCTCTTACTGTAGAATTTTTTCTTCGTCTTGCCATTCCAAAAAAAAACGTGTGTGGGAGTAGAATTACCAGTTGAGGTGTAAAAAATTACTCGGGCTACGCAGTCTTTGATACTTGGTATCACGCACATGCCTCAGTCACAAGAGTTATATAGCAAAGAGTTTGAGCATGATGAAGGATTTCCCCCAACTTTCAAATGAACCTACTTTTGAACCATTCATAGGCTGCATGAACTATAGACATACTTTCACTGCTTTCTCTGAATCCCATGGACTACGCTGTGCGCTTTTGCCTCGATCCTGCAGGTCCACTTTTCTTCCTTCCTTCCTCGAAGGGTGTGCGGTGTATAGACGACGAGACGACTCCAGGTAAACTCTCACACCTGCTCTCGCCTGCCAAAGCGAACGTGAAGGAACGTGTGAATTGAATGAAAACCAGAATAGGAGGTTTGGGTTTTTTGGGCTGCTCCCTGACTACGCGGAATACCACTAATGTATTTTCTACCCGAGTTTATTTCTAGACGACTCTTGTTTGGTACAGGTGTGCCTTTCTTATTACAGTCACAGGAGAGTTGTTCGACCGAAATATTTACTTCTTCAATTCACCATAATGCCTCACCACTGCGAATGCTCATTTTTACAACACCAATGCAATGCTAAATGTATACAAAGAGGTGGATGCACCTGCGGAGTCCTATAGATTCTTGCTGCATCAGTTTTGTCAGAAAGGTTTAGGTTTAAATCCTACAATACACTTTGCTTGGATTTCAATTTAAAAATTCATAAACTGGTTTTTTTCGATCACTGCATTCATGCCCATACGATAGGCTCACAAGGGAACTTTATTCCACGAGTAGAAAGTAAAGGCATACCAGAATATTTTCAAAAAAAATCAAAACTTGTCTGAATTCACAACGATGCATGTCTCAAATTTTGAAATCACAATTGAAATATTTCGGCAAGGTGTCTCGAAAGTCAAAATTCGTGGGTAGAAAATTAATGTGTTTTCTTTTTGAATTTCGAGTCCCAAGCCAAAATTTGGAATTAAGTTCCCTTGCCAGTGGTTGGAATTGCATATTGGCATTTTTCTTCAAGCTCACGATTCGCAAGCTTGCTGAAAATATGCACCAGCACTTGCGAGCAATTTTTGTTGTGAGAGGTTAGCCAGAATATTCGAATCGGTATGGTTTGGTTTCGCATTGGATTGAAGGGAAGGCCGGACGAGAGGGAGTGTGAGAGGAGGAAATTTATTGTGCATAGAACTTTTGCTGTACTACTTACTTCCTGATGCCTATTTTTGGGGTTGAAACTGGGTTTTCTTCTCCCGTCCCACTAATCAGTATTCACAAAGGGTGCCAGGGAGTTGGAATACAAGGAATCGTTGCATTCGTTCCTTTCGATGGGCAAGGAGTAAACATATCCTCAAGTATTTTTTGAGCTTTTTTCCCGAACTCTGCTTGCTGCTGAAGTGCAGGAAGGTTGCCGTGCATGGCATGCAGTGCAGTCCGTCCGGTAGATTTGGAGCTGAGTGCAGTTTGACTGCAATGCAATGCATTGCGGCATTGGTTCAGAGTCAACATGAGGGAGAAAGTCAACATTGAACAGACTTTCTCTGTCTCCCTTGAATCTCATTATTTTCTTCACGACCCGAAGACCACCGCCAAAACTTTTATCAAGTCCAGCCCAGCTGAGCTGGCTAGCTAGCTAAGCGCATAATGATTATTTAGCAGGTCATTATAAGGAAGGCAAAGATTCAAAGAACCCTCGTTCAACTTGCGAGCCAACTCCAGCCTTCTTCACTCGCCCGTGACGAATCGAGTTTACCTGTTTTATGAACCAGACAACGATCCTCCACACTTTCTTAACCCGTACTTCAAAACCTATCAAGAGGCTGATCAAATTAAACTATTATTGTTTGACTACTTGTAGCCAGCCTCCTTAAAGAATTTAAATTTTGCCTACCTTTTACTCTGACTTTTTTCACAGAGTAGTCGGGTCCTGTACATTTTTGAATGCGGAAATGGCTGTGCGTAGAGCGTTAGCCTCTTTTGCCATGCCGCACTTGGACAGGACAGGGTTCCACTAAATCACAATGAAGATAATACAGGGAATAATAATTTTATTGTAATTCAAATATGCATAGAGAGAGAGACAGAGATTCACCTTTTCTGCATGGCATGTCTGAGATGTCTGCTCTGCTCTTACGCAGAGTTGGAATCCACAGTTTGTTGCTAAACGGAAAGGGCGAACTCATCCTTTGCCTATTCTTATGAAAAATGAAAATTTATGTGATGGGGATGGAAAGAAATTGAACTTTACTCACTGTTAGCCACGTACGTGAGTATAGGACTCAACTGCATTCTGCGCTCTGCATTGGACTCAGACTCACACACTCTCATTCCTTCGTTTGGGTTCTTAGCCTGCTTTCTTTTTTTGGATAGAAATAGAACCTCGTGGGCACGTAGCTTTTCTCCTCTCACACCCAGAATACCAAATCCAGACGAAGACGGAGAGATACTTATGACAAGAACTTTTCCAATTTCTTTCCAACGAAAGAAAAGTGTGTACGTACGTACGTAGGGCGGTGGAACTGGGAGCTGCTCGCTGCTCGTATGTCTAGTAGTCGACGACGACGAAGAGTCTTCTTAGCCGCATGGCTTTCTTCAACGCTCATTTTATTTTATTGGGTGTTTACGAGATTTTATATTTTCTTTCTTTTGCAAGATTTCAGCTCTGAGTGTAAACGAGTAGAATTTTACGGGGCTCTCCATTAGGATCTCACTTATTAAATTGCACGTACACAGCCAAGAGTCATTGTTTTCAAGATATTGATGGATTTCATGCTTCTATCCCCCCCTTGCTTGTTTTTGCAAGTTTAAAGTGCATTTTCCACTTGTGGTTTCAAGTATGACTGTTTGCTTATGCATTCAGCAAGTGTGTTTGAATTTTGTGGGTTGAGTAGGATCAGTTTTTGGTAGTAATTTTCTAGCGTGCGTGCATGCATGCATGCACTTACTTCCCACACTGATAGTTTCTACTCCAAATTAGCCAGTTGCATGTGTATGTTCTGTGTACGTACACATTCTCATTTCTCATTATTTTATTTTTTTCACTTTATCAAACATATCCAATCTAATTCGAGCTTCAATTTAAAAAGTTTTGAGTGCATGAGAGTGCCCGCTCTTCGTTCGCTCACCAAAATTCAATACTGAAGAATGAAGACTGCAAAGATGTGCTCTAACTGTCTAACCAGTTTACGTTTCAATAATTAACAAATTTCAACATATCCTTCGCCTCCGTACGTACAAAACATTCAAATGGATGGATGACCTAAGACGCCAGCTCTAAAATTTGTACTTTGAAAATTTATTTGAGGTGTACATAGTAGGGGAAGTAAATTTCGATTAAAAGTTTTAATTGGAAAATCTAATTATATGAAAGCAGTTCAGTTCTGTACACCACACACGTATGTAAATCCAAGTGTGTGGGTTGGAATTGAGTCCAAGTTTTTCCAATACAATTGAGACATGCATGCGGAGAGTCAGAGAGAGAGAGAGAGAGAGAGAGAGAAAGAGACTCTAGATTCTGATAAATGAAAAAAAAATGGAAACAGCATAACGCACTTATTGCTTCGCTCCCTTAATTTTATCACGTTCGGAATGAAGAAAGTAGAGCAGCAGCAAGCAAGAAACTGGGTAGCTGCGACTCCGCTGCAATGCGATGCGATGGTTATATAGCCCCCTCTCTCATACTCTCAAATGAAGTTGCAGTATTTATAAACTTACCTTCACCATACTACTACGTACTGCTGCCCGGTTTTATGGTGGACCATAAGTATGGAAAAGTCCAGAACCCACCCAGTGCAGTGTGTTTAGTTTAGGTAAGGGGAAGTTGTGTAAATAGCGAGGAAACTTACTTGGACGGAGAAGAAAAGTCTGATGCGAAAGCGAGGCAAACAATAATGAAGAGAGGAGAAAGTTTTTTTCCGCTTTCTCTGCTGCTCCTGCTGTGGAAGAAGCACAAGTAGTAAGAAGTGGTTCGTCGTTCGAATCGGAGCCTATTGGAATGAAAGTGAGAGCAACTTGAACGATTGGACCGGATTCGGTTCGTCCGTCGTCCATCAAATGGTTAGTTACGATTACCAACCCAATTCTCACCGTCGTCGCTCTCTCTCTCTTTCTCAAGAATAGATTTTTTTTGCTCTGCTCTCCTTCTTGGTTCCAGTAAACATGGCATGGCAAGGGTGCAGTCTGCAGTGCAGGCAGGCAGAGTGGTGCAGATTCCAAGTTTGAGTTTGATAGGCAAAAACTTTTTTTTACTGTTTTTTTTCTTCAAATAGAGTGAAAAGGTGTGTTGATAAGATTTTAACACTTTGTAGCAATTTTAGCTGCACTTCGATTTAAATGGATTCGCTCTAATTCTCCCTACTCCTCTTCCAACCCCAGCCTTTTGACCAATCTAAGTGTGTCTGCAGTCTGTGTGATCATGGTAATCATGAAATTGATTCATTGTAGGTTAGGGAATTGGAAAATACTACGTTATATGACCTAAATCTGGTTCTAGGGACACAGAAACATGTCGTGTAAAAACCATTTAAAACCCTACCGCTGCTGCTCCGTGAGTCAATCCCTGAGGGTTTAGGCAAAGCCGCAAGAACAAAGATCAATCTTTTAGGATTTTAATGGGTTGCTATGCTATACTATACTCGTACATTGTTGCAAAGGACGTCTGAGTCTGAGCTGAGGACGTATTTCATTAGTAGGAGTTAGTCGATGGGGTACAGAATAGGATCTTGCAGCATTTGCAAATTGCACTAAAAGTACACGTGATAGTACAGTATTACAGGTAGTGTCATTTGGGAGTTGCAGCAGCAGCTCAGCAGCTCTGTGACTTGGATTGAATGATCTAACCTAGATTACTTTTTTTAACCTTTCAACAATAAATTATTGGTGCGATTTTTTCTCTCGTGTCTATTTTTGAGTGCGGTGCGTCGGAGCAGACAGCTGCATGGGCATGGCTGCATTGCAGACCAATGTGAAAAGTTACGTAGGTTCAGCTTGGATTTAATTACTTGAAAATGTTTTGTTCATCGTCAAGGGAAGTGCCCTTCGTTTAGTGCAATGTCGGCGGAATCGTATCTCGTGTGTTGCTCATCTTGTTTGTTTGCTAGGCTAAAGTATGTGGAAAGTCATCTACATCTACCTATAAATCCAAATTATCATAATATATATTGGGTTCTTTGGGAAGCTCGTGTTGCCAATTTTGTCTAATAAATCATAATTAGTCTTAGGCTGAATAAACCGTCCAATTTAAACATGAAATAATCTCTGTGCCCATGGGCCGCCTGCCTGCTTGCCTGCCTGCCTTTTGTGTTGTTAGACTTGGACAGGCTATGTTTTGCTAGCCAAGTTTTGAAAGGCTGTAATTTCTGGGATCAATAGAGAAGTAAACTCGGAGAGAGCTTAGTGAACCTCACAGCAGAGTTGTATGGAGTACGGAGTGTAAGAGCACCACCACCATCACAGGACAAGAAAACAAACATATTAGTTGGCATTATTAAAACGCTAAACCTCTGCCAGGGACTTTGGACTTTGTCTCAAGGCGACGACGAAGCAGCCCAAAGCCCAACTCTTGCTCTGCACACTGCACTCTTCACATCTTCATCCTACCCTACTCTACTCTCTTCCTAAAACTAAAACTCTTGCTTCCATTCCAAACTCTCTCTCTCTCTTTACAATTCGCACACAAAAGAGATTCGCAAATTAAAGATCTCATAACTGCAAAGCTATTCAAAGTGCTCGCTCTTTGTTTAAATCCTTCACTGGTACCTTCATACACACACTTTTACAAGCAAATATTTTGTTAGAGCCAATGATTATAAATTTTATGTGGACTTGGACTAGGTGGTAGGTTCAAGTCTAGTAATTGCGCGATTTGCTTTCTCCCATGCTTTCTCCTGCTGTCGACTGGAAAGCAAAAAGGTGTTGTTGTTGCGTAACACTGGTTGCGACCATTCTTGTCAATTTCTGGAGACAAGACTGGTGTGGTTTTAGTGACTCAAATGGAGTTGTTTGTTGCGAGTAATTCTTAAATTTAATGTCCTATTTATTTTGAACGCTACAGTTAAATAAGCTGGCTAGAGTCATCGGGATAAAATGAGGAGCAGAGTATGCAAGCAACGCACCGCATACCACATCGGCTGCACTTAAGAGGCAATAAAAAAATCTTTCCAGTCAACCCAGTTTAGAGCCTATCATAAATTACTCTTTTAATCTTTTATTATCAACTGGAGGAGCTGGAAGGAGAGAGGCCTATCTTTAGCTAACTTATTATACTAAGTACCTTCCGCCGTTGTAACTCATACAAACTTAACTGTCGGTTCATCGTACGTAAGCACAAGACGCAAGCCACAAGAACTCAGACGCATAGATTCAGGAAGTTAAAGCCATAATTGTCAAAAAATATGTGAGCATATATTCGTCCGGTTTTGTTGGAGTACCAGTAGTACAAGTTCTACGTACTTGCAGAGGTATGGGCTCTTGGCCGCAAAGCCAGCCAGCCCTTGCTGCTGCCATTCTCAGAGCCTTAAAAGATTTGCAAATTTTGGTCATAATATTATGTTCTTTACTTTAATGGTCTGTACGTCGTTTTCTTTTTGTTAAAACCCGGGATTTTTGGGCTATTCAGGATTCGAGTGGCTTATATTAGCAGCCAAATGGAACGAGACTGCCCTAAGCCCTTTCGTCTTTAATGTTGCAATTTGTTTTTTGAGCTACGAATGCTTGCTGCTCCAGAACCCAAACACTGCCAAACTCTTCCGGCATCAATGTTTTAGTTTTTAGAATTTCATTCCATTATAGTATGGGTATGGTTTTATTTGGAGGCAGAAAAATAGTAGTACAAATTTACTGGGTTAGCTGCTGTCACTTGAGTAGAACGTAAGATCTGCATAGAAGTCTACATGCGATAAAAATTCATTTGCTCAAATACTGAGAGAAAAAACGAGTTCAGGAGAGGTTGGAATTGCAATGATAGCATGCATGACAAATTCAAATTTCCAGGTATATAATTGATTGCAGACATTATTTTCTGTCCAAATTCAGTACCAAAAACACTGGTGCAGAATTAGACAAGATAAGACAAGTTCCGAACGACGATACGTTTGTCGTATTCCGACTGCATTTAAAATTGAACTGGAACATATTTTGGGTTGGGTTGGGAGGGCTTAACAGATCCGAATTGTATTGTGTAGGAATTCTGGTGAACAGGACAGGACTGCCTTAACTTGAAGGTAAAAGGGAGAAGTGAGTGAAAAAGGAGCAGCTGAGGTGGAAATTAAATTAGCAATTGTGAGTGAAGGCAAATTTTTGAGTCAGGCTGCTGAAGCGGAAGACGGGCGTGACCTTGCCTCCCTCGATTTTCTTCTTTATGGTTTGCCTCCTACTTAAATTGAATTTGCTTTCAATTAATTGCAATTACGAGCGTCGGAGGATTGGAAGTGAGGGAGGCTTGATTGAATTATTCATTCCGTCTCTGCTCCGATTTCTCACCAACTCAATTCTCACAGACTCTACTCAACGTTACATTCGATTAAAATTGAAATCGGTTTTTTAACTCACTCAGACCTACACCACCACCCTTCCTTCCGTCCTGTGATATTCTGTGTACCTCAGTTCCTCTCTAGTCCCACCCGACTAAATCTTTTCCAATTCACCGGAGAATCTTATAAGAATTATGTTTTGTTCAAATGCAATTTTGTGTTAAGTCGGGGATTCGGGATCCTCCTCGCTCTTAATTAAATCCATTATGTGTACCTTGTTTCCAGAGTTTATGAGGATTTTACTTTCTCTTCCAGGTGGCTGTGGTGAAAGGTTCTTAGCCCTGAAGAGGTCCTATCTAAACCAATTTGACTGAACTCAAGAGGTTCATAAAAGAGGTAAGAAATGGAATAACAATACTTTGCGCAGTGTGTGCATTCCGACACTGAGGAGTACGAAATGTGTGTTTGGATTATGTGGTTTTTGCCTGACCCGCGTTTATTAGTTTCCTTGGACTTGTCTGACCCACCTCATTAGCATATGGAAGCTTGTAAAGGATTTTGTATCGGGAGAGTTGATCTCGCGTGCAAAGTCATATGAATGAAATTCATCATTTCTCATTAAGAGTTTGAACTCATTTTGGGCGGGTTAGGGCTACGACGGCTAGTGCACTAAGATTTTGGATTTGATAAGCTCTTTGAATCGTTGAGATTATTTCTATCCGTTTCACGTTCGCAGTCTAAATCAAGTCATTCTGCCTGCCTTCCCTTTGCATTATGGAGGCTTAGGCTGGACTAGAATGCTGGAAATGTTGTGGATTACCATATGGGCAGACCCACAGACTGTTGGATAGAGTTGGATGGAATCTAACGAGTCCTGTGTTAAAGCTCCATTAACCAACCAGAGATGGACATGATGCTTGTCTAATACTCGTTTAATAATCGCAGAACTTAAGACTGGAATTATTTAGCTCTTATGCAAATTCAGAAGGATCTAGAGAAAATGCAGTTCGTTGTTCGTACTCCTGTTCCATATTGCGTAGCATGTCTTTTCGTCGTTTCTCTAAAGTTCTCGCTCTTCTTGTCCAAGTCGTAGTCATAATCTTCAAGCAAATCTTGCAGGACTGGTGGCTGTGGCGAGTGCGTGTGTATTTATTAACGCGGTGGCTGGTTTGCATTTGAAATGACAATCAAATACTTTCAAAATTCCACAAACAAATAAGGCCAAAAAATTATGTGGAATTCTTCCCCACATTTGAACTCCCCACCCTTCCGTGGTAAAATTACTTTCCACTTGTGTGTAAGCATTTACTCTAAAATCTGCATCTAAACATCTCAGCAAGTAATGAAGGCTTGGCATAAATTACATTCTCTCTCATTTGATTTTGGGTCGCAACAACTCAACTCATTTTCGAAACTCATTTCCTGTAAAGATTTTTTCCTTCATGGACTGCTCAAGACTACGACTACGACTACGACTGTGGACTCTGAACTTCATTGAACACCGAGAACGAGAGGGTGCTTGCTTTGGACATTTAAGAGCACTTTGAACGTCATAAAGACTATTGAACAGTACATATACAACTTTCTCTGCAGACGGCATTTGAGAAAAAATTAGTAGACGGAAATAATTAGGGCCATTTTTGAGTGGAAGACTATGTAGAAGCTACAGACATACACACAAGGAAATATTTAATTAAATACCCTCAAGGTAAGGGCGGTGTGCGTGTGTTGTGCAGAGCAGAGCTGTTCTAAACACACACATTTGTTGCAATTATTTTTTATACCACATTGCCAGAATTCCATTCCGTCTTTCATCTCCCTGCTCCTCGTCTCCTCTCTTCGGTGGAGAAAGCTACTCGGCTTGTTTTAACTTGTAGGCTTGGAGTGGAGGAAACCATACGTGTCTTCTGTCTTCTCTTCTCTCGACTTGGTTCGCTCCGTTCATTTTGGGTTGGATGGAAAGCGAGTGTGAAATTCAAGTCATCATTTTAATTCCATTCTATGCTTTTCATTTACTTGTAAATATATTCTACAACTACATGCGTACGGCGACGACGGATAGTAGCTCGAACTACTCGAACCCAGCCTTGGCTTTTCTGCTCCTTTGTGCTTGTGATTAAGTAAAATTGCGTTCGTAGGACCAGGAGACTAGGACGACGACCTATGAGTTTTGCAAAGTACAAGTAAGTGCCTGACATGTAATTAGACGAGATGAAAATGTGTTTTCGTGGAGATCGTTTTCGCTCTCCTGCCACTCGTGTAGGTTCATGCGGATTTTAGTGGATTCCTGGATTCAAACTCCTTCAACTTTAACCATGTTTTATACATATATCCTGAAGCCCAAAGCCCTTGCTTGCCTCTGTGCCCTGCTCCCGCTCGGGACGTGCAAATATGTTTCCGTGTAATTTGTCTTTTATGGTTTCAAGAGTTGTCGAGTAATCAGTGCTTTTGTCAGACCAACAAATAATCGAAATACACGTTTGTCTTCCAGCAACACAAGCAGCTTCATTTTCACAATTTTACTCAAACTCGAGTTTCGTAGTTGTTGTGTACGTACGTATATGTGATACGTGAGGATTGTGTTCCTCGTGTGTGTACAAGAAAACGAAAGTTGGTGCTGGGGCTGAGGCTGGAGCTGGTGGAGAGGACAAGAGTCGAAGAGTTGGATGCAAAGTAAGGAGACAGGAAGAGAAAGTATTCAATAGTTGGAAATAATACGTCGAGTCTTGGTTTTGTGTGGAAGGGAAGGCAGGCTTTCCATATTCATCAGACGTTTCCCTTACCATCACTGCCGCCGCCCGCCCTTTTGCGTCTAAGGCTTGGGCGACTGAGCCCTGAACGCTCTAAAGTTCCAATCCTTTCTCTCCATTTGGTTAGGTTTGGTAGTCGTCGGAAGGCAAAGAAGAGTTGGACCTGTGATGTTGGGAAACCAAAGCTATAAATCATGGACTAGAGTGAGACTGGGTTCGGTTCACTTCCAAGAGGTTAGGTTATGTTCTAAGGAACGAAAGGAACTAAGTAAGCCCAGAGAGCCAGGCCAGGCCAGGCCGGTTCTAACGATACAAGACCAGACCAGCTAGGGCAGGGCAGGAAATAGAAATATGAGATACCTACTTGTAGCTCTCCAAATTCCAAATCTCCATCCTGGGTCCGTACGTACGTAACTCTCTTCTGTTCTCTTTCTTTTCGTGCGTGCTTGCATATAAGTATGCGGATTAAGACCTCAGACGAACCAACTCATGCTCAATTCACGCAACTCCCTCACTGTAATTACGCGACAAGATCGGAATTTTATAGCCCAGCTCCTGAGGTCTTCCTTCCGAGACATTCAGTGAGAGCAGAACAGAGGAGTCGTAATTAAATTCCAATAGACTTGTGGCTAATAATAATTACATTTGCTGCGGAAGAGGTACTACTCGTTCGGACGTCCTATGAAATTGTGAGGGATTTGGATTGGGATCATGCTGCCGTTGGTCGGGGCTAGTGGTTGGAAAGTGTAAAGTCTTTTGTAAGTTTAAAGCCGAAGAAGAAGGTGGTAGGTAGTGTTCGGAGTCGTCTGAGAAGCCATGAAGGGAGGGCAGAACTGAAATTTATTTGCTGAGAGGCCCGGACGACAGGAATTGGATGAGTAAAGGTGTTTGGAAACGTAAAGTACCCGAACCGGTTCCACTCTCATTCCCCGCCTGGGGAGGCGAATACATCCATATATATTACTTGAAGAAAGGATGTCTGCATAGAAATTCCTTTCCGGCTTTCTCAAAGTCTTGCAGAGCAGAGAAGAGCGAGAGTCCTCAGCAGCTCAGAGTCGCCTTTCCCCGAGTGTGAGTCTTTTGTATGTGAAATTGCATCATAAAATTATGTATAATCTTATGGAACACCGTAAAATAATAGTAAAGGGCACTAGCCTTCTTCCATAAATCACCAGATGGGCGTTCACATATTGAGAATAGGAGTTTGGAGAACAGAGAGAAAGTAAGAGAGAGCGAGAGAGAGAGTTTCCAAAGAGACAGAAGCTTTTCCCTTAGCAGGTGTCTGCCCTCTGCCTTCCAGCAGCCCACCGTTTCACCACAGTTCACAGGCATGGCACAGGCATAAAACTACCCATACAATTCTACAAAACTCACAAAACTACTACGGCTACTACTACAGGCCAGGCCAACCGTTCCAAACAACTTTGGTAGTTTGCGTTTGCAAGCACGAGCAGAGTTTTCGAAGGATGGACAAGCAACCACACTTCCCCTCCTTTCTCCCATGACTCCAACAAAGACATCATCTCTTCCTTCCTTTTAACAATTCAATTTCACATGTCAAACCCTAAACTTTAGTTAATGCCAAAGAGATTTCACCTAATTTTCAAACTTAATGCATTGCATTGCATTCCTCCCTCCGGACGATGGGAATTTTTGTCTCAAGATTTCAAATGTGGAAACCCCGAGTTTGTCTTCATTCCTTCTCTGGATGGATGTCTGGACGTGCTCTTAAACAAGTTTGAGTAGTCGTTCGTTGAGTGTCCTGTCGTTAGTATTAGCTGGGCATGAGAAAGTGAAAGAAGTAAAAGAAGCAGGGCAGAGACGAATGGAAAAGAAAAGAGACAATTTCCCAAAGAAGAAAATGACTCACCAATCACATCCAAGTCAGAAGCACACTAGGGTGGAACAAATAATCCTGTCCTACAGCTTCATATGTCATCCGACGGTGGAGTCGGACGGTGACGGTGTGATGATGATTACATTTCCCAGTGCTTTCCTTCAATTTCGTCTTCTTTTTTTTGCTTACAAGTACATATATACTATGTACATTCTCATTCGCATTTCGCACAACCAGAGGAGCCGCCGCCGCCGCCACCCAGACCCAGACCAGACATGACATCTTTCATTTCTTGGCCATGCGATGCCGTACTCTGCCATGTATGTATCCAGTTATCTCTCATCCCCACTTGAACATTTCACTCTCCTAAGCTGTAAGCTATGCTGTGCTATTTTTTGTGCAAAAATTCTACCCTTTTATCGAATATTAGCTTTAGCCAGAATACTATTGAGCTACATTAGCGTAAATCCATTTGCTGTCGGTCTGTCTCATTCATTTTGCCTTCAAACTACCCTACATACATGTACATGGTCCGTGTCCGTACTTGTGGTGGCTGTCGCGCCGAATTTTACTTTTAGTTTTTGAGTAGTCAAGAATTAAGACTTGAAAAGCACTACTACTCCTACTACTAGTACAAAGCAGCACATTCTTTTTTTGGTGTTGAAACACCAAACACCCAACCCTTTAATGAAAAACCATTCATCGAAAAGTAAGACAAATGCACCAATATTCGATATTAAAGTGCTCCCATTTACTTCAAATTGTGAAAAATGTATTTCACTTTTCCACTGCTCCATCTAATGCTCTCTGACAAAAATGGAAAGTTATTATGAGTGACAGAATGGGAAGGTTGGCAGGCAGGCAATGCGGGCTGGCACATGATAATGTTTAGCCAAGAACCGACCTACCGTCGGACTGACTCTGGAGAAAATTTTGAAGAATGCAAGTGGTCTGGCTTGTACTGTACTGTACAGTGCACATATGTTGTGTGTCTGATATTGTTTTTGTGTATTCCGCTGTGGCTGTGGCCACAGCGAGCAGCCAGAGCCAGAGATGAAGGCCGCCGCGCGTTGGACGGACGGAAAGTGAAAGGACCAAACCAACCCGTTGTTTGGTCTAAGGTTTTGTAGATAATCATATCGCATCAACATGAGCATTATATTTCGTCTGCCGTTCATAATTTGGCCGTCTCGTTTCATTTTCTAGCCAGGAGTTTTTGGAGTTCTCTGCCGTTTTGAGCCATTCCATTCTAAGAGTCTGTGAGAGACAATAACGAGCCACTAAAAAGTCCCGTGCGTACGGTCGGGGAGAATGCAAGGATCCTAACCGAACTGTACCCTGAGCATCCATAAGTCAGAAACCAAATGGCAATGCTTGAATAGTCCGTGAGCATGCAATGAAATCCTAATAGTCTAGAAACTGGGGCTGGGGCTATGAACCTGCCGCCTACTGCCATAGTACAGCATAGCCATACCATTTTTGAAATTGTATTAAAGTGATTAGAAGTGAAAGCCGGAGAAAGGAGTGGGGGAATTGGTTGGTGCATGATACATTCTTGTGTCAAACCCCTTGAACAAGTTCAATTCAATTTTATTGATAGAAAGCTTTGACTTCAAATTGATCTAGAGTTTTTTCATCTCTCTCTCTCTCTTCCCTGCTGTTCTAACACACACAGGAGGCTGGCTTTCTTCGGACTACCCTCGTTAGTATTTACTTGATACTTTAGAGTCGAAATGACTCTATTCTCTCATTGTACAGTTTGTGAGTGTTACACAAAGCGAGTGGACCTGCTCACACATTTATTTCTCCAACCAAGAAGCATTAGAGTAGTCTAATCTCACCCGAATTTTGTCGTCTGACGCTGAGTCTGACTCCTCTGACTCGACTCTCGTGCTTGCCTGCTTTGTTATCAGATTGGCGGGTTGTGACGAGGATTCCGTTGTACTACGACTACTCTGCCACCACAAAGATAAGTGGATGGCTCTAGCTGAGCAATGATGGTTCATTAACTTGCATCTAGCAACCATTAACAACGGGTAGTTTGTGTAGTACTTCGTACTCACTCGTACGACACTTGTACCACTAAATCATTGAGCAACCGGCTCGGATTCACCAGATACTACAAGGAAATGATGTGTTAAGCATCTAACAAACATTACTCCTACTACTCACACACACTACGCGCAGTCTGCTCCCTACGAACCATCATCAACCTTGATAACTCCATTCATTTGGAATTCTATAAATTTTCAAAATTTACAGAACGCAGGCCTACTCCCATCCCTTGATAATTTACATTAAAGCATAAATTTATGGGTATGTCTACGCGTGTTTTACCAAGCCTTGTGGCCTTGTGCAAATGTGCGTACTTGCATGTTGTGCAGAAAATGACGGTGTGATGTAATTCAACTCACTCGTGGAATAGTAGTACATGGAAGTGAGATTGAATTTGAGTTTAATTTTATTGATAAGGATTATGATGAGTTGGATGGCGGAAGTTAGGATTATTTCCCAACTTGTATCTTTTGCCATTGAGCTGATGGGCGGCTGGGGTTGGTATTGCGTTGCACATAAGAATGCTTGGTGGTGGTGGCGGTGGTGAGCTGAGATGAAAAGTTCATGAGGTCATCATCATGAGAAAAGTATGAGAGAGGAAAGAGAAACAGATCATCCTAATGTCTGTGAAATATTGTACCTGTCATCTACTGCATCCGATAATGGTCCTTTCTCTCTTCACCATCCCAGCCAAACCGCACTTCTACTCTTACATTATACATGCATCCACTCTCTCAACTACCTCCGCTCAATTCTTCATCCTCAGACCGACCCGGGTACATACAAGTCCTATCCCTATCCTGTCCTATCTCCACATCATCCTCACACCACATCCGCAAAATTTCTTCATTTTCTCCAAACACCAACCAAACATGTAGCACACATGCCTTTTGAAATGACTTCCTATGTATTATGCACCTCCGGAGAAACCAAAATGGAATGTGAAATAATGGCTGGGAAAAAAATACTCACTCGAATCTAGGCGGTGGGCCGTGTCCTACTGGCTGGGGATTTCAAAATATTTGGGTAGAGCACATTACATGTAAAGATGGAGATTTGCAAAGTTCTCGTTCAATTTTTTTTAGTGTTGTGCAGTGAGTTTAGTTTCATTTAATTCTTATTTAAATAAACGGCTCAGTGCGTAATTGTACTGCATTAGAAGGAATCACTTGTACCCGTTTGTTAGAAGGTTGGGTGGGTCGGTGGACGGTGGATGGATGACTTAAATTGACTATCTGATCTGATGAAAAAGAAACAATTGGGATATTGGAGAGTAAAGTTGCGGAGAAAGATGAGTGAGTTTGAGAATTTCATACATGTAATGGTTGGGGTACGGTGGTAGGTAGGAAGTAAACTCTGTTGTCTTCGTCTGCACAGAAGATGGGTTGTTGGATGGATGATTCAAAATTGAGTTGGAGCCTCCTCTTGTTGTTTCAATAAGGAAAGGTAATCAAGAAAGTCAAAGTAAATATTTCCCGTTGTGCTCCGATTCCCCCGTCCGTCCATCCATCCGTCCGTCCGTTCGATCCTCTATTTGATTTTTTCCAAACGAGAAAATGGATCCATATCCATTTTGGGAAATGATGATGATAACGATGTGAATGTTTGCCGTGAGCGACCATGTGTCTATGTGTACTTTCATACCGTATTTGTCTATTTTTACAAGCAACACTCCTCGCCGAAAGATTATGACTCTCATTACTCATTCTGTTTCCTATTCAACTCATTTTCTCTGGTCCGTCCGAACCCGAATCAAACCTAGTGTGGGTTGGGTTCTTGCTTCAGGTCAGGTCGAGATGTATACATGCATGCGTATGGCTAATAAACATGCTTGGTTTCGTTAAAGTTTTTACACAGGCTTCCCCAGAAAGGGCATGGACTTGTAATAATGCAATGCTTACCTGTAAGGGGAAAAAAGGTCATTGTGCCAAATATTGGTTTGTGGATTTTATACTCCAGCGACAGTGGCTAGGGATAAGTTACTAAAAACGCACCAAACGCTATATGATAAATTTTATTCAGGTTCTTAGAAAAAAAAGAATTAAAAGTGGAGAAAGTTTTTCTGTGTTCTTTTTGCTTTCTCTGAATGATTCAAAGGAGACCGACCGTCAGAGGAAAGGAAGTAGTTGAGAATCCTAGGGCAGAGCCTATTTCATTTGCACATTGTTATTTTTAGCAAAACCTGAAATTTGTTCCATTAGATTTTTGCCCCGGTGTAAGAAAATGTGAATGTGAGCAGAGTTTTGGAAGGGTGACTGACTAAGATGGAATGAAAGGAAAGTAGTAATAGAAGAGTATTGATTTCAGTTGAACTTAGGGAGATGGAGAATGGATGAAAATCGATGTTTTGTTCATCTTGTCTTAAGCGTGGGACTTGGAATCGACTCGCTGAAAGATAGCGCTCAACCTAAACACCATTTCACCTTCTATATATATTACTGTCCTTTCTTTTACTCATTTGTTCACTCACTCAACGTTTGCAAGGAAGGCTGGCTCGGCTCAAGTCTCTGGAAAGACTGGAGACGCCGGGAAACTAGAGCATCTTGGGACGATTCTCTTTGTCAGACATGTTCTTACCTTAATTTTATCAACTGATTGAAAAATGTCAACCTGTACAGCTTGGGCTTGACATGCTATGGATATGGACATGAAGGAGTCTTCGTAGTAGTTACCGTCTTGAAATTTGATCTAATATTCAACTTGGCTTAATTCTGAGCTATAGGGCGATCCTGAGAAGCGAAAATTAAGAAAAAATCTAGCGAGATTTCCCAAAATTATTCATGACCTTAATTTCATTAAGCTGGGCGACGAACGGGGTGATGACTCAGCCGAGATTTTGTCGCATTCTCGATGTGCCAAAGTTTTAATCAATAGATTGGACCCAAGAGGCGTTCAAACCAATGCCAAAAAATTATCAGCTGGTGGGGTTGGTTGACCCAAATTACAAAACTGACAAAACTATTTCAGTGTGCCTTACGTGTAAATAACTGGATTTCTCATGCGATTTTTTTATAGTTTAAGAAACACCTGATTTCTTTGCTCTGTATCTCATTACAAGAACGACATGCAAAATGTAAAGAAAAACAGCACAGAGGAAAATCAGCTCAAAAGAAAATTCAATTTTGTAGCCATCGCATACCTAATTTGAAATTTAATAAGACTACGGTTGTTGTTACACACAGAGATACAGCAAGATTTAGTTGTCGAGCAACGTCGTAGATAATTTGGTTGCGCCCTTGGACCACATAGAAAATTCATTTAGCAAGCCCGACAAAATGACTTGTTTTTTTTGTCATGCTGCCGCCGCGGCCGTCGAGCCAGCCCTGCCTCCCTAGTATCGCGTATCGCCAAGTTGCAAAAAGTTGAATCGGTCTCATTGCATTTACCTAACATACATACTTGGAGAATGAATGTGATGTGATGCCTTTGGAAGGAATTACTAGAGTAAGATAGGAAATAAAGAATAGATTTCCCCTCCTCCCAACTTGTGCCGTTGTGTGCCTCTCTCTCTCTAACTCACTTACAAATTGCTTTATCTCAATCTTCCGTTGGCTAGAGGGAACGTGAAAACACTGAAAATAAGAGTTCTTTTAGAGAAAATCCGGAAAGAAATCAGTGATAGAATGAGTAAATGCTTAGCCATCAAGGCAGATGGGCTCCTTCAAATTCTTTTCCTCTCTCGTCTACCCATTTCCGGAGTCGGAGTCCAACCAACAAAAAATCAAATGCCGATATCCCTAGCTGTTGTAGCTGTATCCTCACAAGTCCAAGCTTGAAATCAGAAACTTGGATTCAAACATTTCCTTCCTTTCTTTTTATATTGATTTCTCCAACGGTGGAATGAATATTTTAACAGTTTGCGGTGCTAAAAGTTACAATTCTTGTTGGTTGTGAAGAAAATCAGATAATACGAACCCTTTAGATTTTTAAACCAAATTTGAAGCGGTTAAAGAATGAATCCAATGTCAACGCGATAAATGTGCAAAGCAGTGCGCCTTCGCTTTGAAGACAAGGAAGGAAATTTAATACAGAATACAAGCGCAGAATGTGCGTGCTGGCCGTAAAACAAGAAAAAAGGTCTTCACCACTTTCTCTCTACAATCTATGTTTTTGATACTTTTTTAATATCTTATTTGCAAAAGAGTACAAAAGGTTGAGAGAGGAAGAGCGAGTGGTGGGGTTTGGTTTATGTTTTCTTTTATTTGAAACGAATGCCGGGGGAAAGCAAAAGCTCTTGAAGTAAGTGACATTCTAGGTCAAATCCAACTGCTGTAGTAAAGCTAAATCCAAATCGAGACTAAAAGCGATGAATGGGAGAAGGACGGCGGGTTGACGGGAGTTTTGGGTCGGCTAAGATGACTGAGACTGAGGCCGAGGCGGCGGCGGAGAGACCCATTGTACTTGTGAAAGCAATCATAAGAAGAGAAGCATCCTCAACTCTCTTCCAGTGCAGCACACATCATGACAATGAGATGGAAGGCAAAGAACCACGTCAACTTCAAACAAAATGTTGTGCGATGGCAATGCAATGAAATAAATTGCAATAGAACCAATTGGCGGAGAGAGAGTTTGTGAGTATAGGAATGGAAAATAATATTTAGGCAAGAGCTCATCCTCCAAATTCTTTCCTCTGTTTATGGAAACTTTTGTTGTTTTATGAGAAACATCACATCACATCTATCTTCTTTTCCCGAGAAGGAGAACGCAAAACGTCTCCCATCTCCGCTCCGCTCCCGTTCGTTGTCTCCCTACTTAATCCAAAGCACACAATCCACATACGACCACCACTACCACTACAGTACATATTATATCTATCCAGAACCTTACGTACGCCGAGAATCTCCAGCAAACAGCAATCCACATTTAATTTTGTTGGACTTTAGCTCCCCAAAAAGCATCCACTCACTCTGTCTCTCTGTCTTTTTCTCATATTAAGAATGCTTGGCCGTGGCAGGAGAAAGTAGTGAAAGTCCTGGAGAAATGTCGTCTTTGCGGTGAAGCTGGTTGGATTTACACTGACAATAAAACTTAAGATTTCAAATAAATAAGTGGAAGGTGTGCAAAGGGATGAAATACGGGAAGAGGGAAGAAGGTTGGTTTGGTTTGGCTCTTCCTTTTTCCACTTCCAGGGCTACCAGGGGGAAATTTAGTTTATGGTAGGCACGCTAAGAATACTCTTAGTGGTGCTGCTCGCTCCCCTCCTCTTGTCTTAATATTGCTTGTCGCCTTTTTTCTTTTTTTTTTTTGCTGCTTTTGCTACTTCCTTGGAGCGTTTCTTCTAACTGTCTGAGTACGACAATTTTGACCTCGGAGACAACATGGTGTCTTCAGCTTCAAAAAGTCACATTGTAGTGAAAGTCTAGGGGAACGTTTTAGAATAAAAGTCACGTTCGGGGAAAGTAAGCGACTTTCTTGGTCCGAAGTGAAAGACACGAGCTCAAGAGAAGAGAGAAAGTAAAGTCGCTCGTCTAATGAAACCAAATCACACATGAGAGGAGTTGAGATGAGAATCAAATAAATATTCTTGACAGTACTGAACATCAACTCCGCCCACTTGTGCTTTTACTTCCTTCTCTCTGCCCTACCTAACTAACCTTAGCAGCTCAGCACTAATGGCAAGAATGCCGCCAACGCCAACAAACAATCTCCTCACATGTGCAAAGCATCAAACTTTAAATTCTACTTTAGCTTTAACTTTTAGGAATTCAATGACGTAACTTTCCTTAGCAGCAGCAGCCCTCGCCACTGTGCCTGGGCTAGATCTCGATTTTTTTCGTCTTCTTATTCTACATTCCAATTATAATGTTCAAGATGAATAATAATTGTGAAAAGGATTTTTTTTTCAATTATTAGGCGTACTGAACTTATAGTTTGCGTGAGTCGTGAACCAATTAAGGAGCCATTTTTGGAACAAATGTTATGCAGGAATTGTGCTAGTTGGGTGAAAATGGGATCGTTCGTTCGGAGTCTTGGGAGGCAGGGAGCTGTTTGCCCCAATTAATTATTAAATTATATCTCCTCGACTTCCATTGAATTCTGCACAAAAGAAATGAGCATGGATCCTGAGAAATTCATTTTAATAATAATCTAAGGGCGAAGGAAGGAAGCGGCTCGGAGGACCCAGGCCAGGAGGCGTAGTTCAACTTGATCAACAATCATACAATCATAATTCTCAGTTCAACTTTCTCTGACTAGTTTGTGTGAATGCACTTTCATTTCCGTACTGATGCACGTGCATGCATAGCTGTAGAACTAAAGTGCCAAGCATTCCTTCTCTTGTTGGCGAAATGAAAGGGTCGGGTTGGTCGGAGTCCGAAGAGTTGGAAAATGAGAGGTTGGGAGTCGGTGGAGGAAAATATGAAAATTTCAAAGTTAGTCATAACATGGATTTCCATTGGCTTTCTAGGTGGGGAATTGCGAGACCTAGTCACTCATTTCCTTGTAGATGTTCTATGTACGTTAAATTGAAGAACCTTTTGGTCTTTCCAAAATTCAACCCCAACTCTCAACTTGTTCGTGTGTTATTCTTTGCGCTAGTTCGCTTTCTTTGCATTTGACTTTCTCTCTCTCCAAATTTCATAGTTACGCGTACATAACATGATAACATGGATGAGAGGCTCCGCGTTTTGGAGCCTGGAATGTGAATGCGAGTGAGGAAGAAAGAGGACCGGCAAGAAAGTAATTCGAGTTTTAATACACGCCCCAAAGTGCTCTTGAGCCACATTTCATTTTCTTCACTACAGTTTGTAGAATATGATTCTTATTCCCTCAACGCTCTCCCAAGCTTACATCTCTTAAAGTCGTCATCTGATAATATGTGAATTGCGAAATGAAGTTTATTAGAGAACAGCTTCAGTCCAACTTAATCTTTTGCCCTAGCCAGTCTTCTCTGGTGGGATGTTGAGTCTTTAGGACGACATCCCAGCCAGCCAGCCTCACGCACAAGTCCCACAGAAATTTATTCGGCAAACATGGAGCGAATACTACAAGGTATATGTGCAGAAATTCGTAGCAGTGACTCCTAGCTCTAGGTTAGATGACAACATATTCATTTATTTTGACTTTCTATATTTTATCCAT
The DNA here is from genome assembly GCA_034699705.1 of Hymenaphorura dentifera. Lineage (NCBI taxonomy): Eukaryota > Metazoa > Arthropoda > Collembola > Poduromorpha > Onychiuridae > Hymenaphorura > Hymenaphorura dentifera. The sequence continues at coordinate 28,455 of JAQGCM010000037.1, forward strand.
CTCGTTTTTCCATATATACTTGGGCATGGAGAGAAGGGCAGTTTTACTCCCAGGGGAAATTTTGCACTCACGAATTAGAAATTGGTTTTATGTGCTTCATTGCATCGCAACAGAAAAACAGCAGGGGTTGGTTGCACGGCGAGCCACGTTGCTGCGGCAGGTCGGGGCTAAGAAAAGTCTACGTTTAGAATTTGAAGGCCCATGTTCATTATTTATTAGTATTGTGTACATACTTTTTGTACTATCCCTGCATTCATTAAAATATATTGCATCAAAATGTCAGAGCTTAAACGACTGCTCACGTCTGTCTGGTTTAACCTAATGAAAGGAAGCTGCACAATTTCAAACTCCTGCTAACCAGTCACATCACAAATTTTATTGGTGTGGTGTGTGGCGCTTACAATTTTCAAAACGGTAGTTGGGCATAAGACTTGGATTTTTTGTAAAGATAGCATTGACAATAATTTTGATTGGTTAATTTTGTAAAGAGTGAAGTTATTGTTGTTCTGTGTCGACTTGGTTTTCATCCACGAAGTCTTCTTCTCCTTCTTCCGCTTCTCCCTCTTCCACTCCTGCTTCGACTTCTTCTTCTTCGTCACCTTCTTCATCTTCGCATTCCTCGTTCTCACATAATTCATCATCGCTTTCGTCGATATCGATGAGAGGAACAAGACGTGGGACAGGTTTTTTAGAAGCGCCAAGCTTAAGCGGAGCTAGAGTGTAGCGATAGCCTGGACGAACTGGGACGGAGGCTTCCATCACTTGGACAGGGTTACCTTCTTCGTCTATTTCTATTGGTTGGAAGCGATCTTTTGAATTGTAAGGATACACAATCGTGGTTTCCGAGAAACGAACAAGTTTGTCTTTGGATTTGCGATTTTGAATATTTTGTGAAGAGATACGATCAAGGCTAAGTTCTCCTGCAAGTATTTCGGACTTGGTCTGAACGGCAATAGCTTCTTCAGATTGAGATATTGGTCCAGAGCCAGCCCCACTTAAATTTTCAGCAGAATCATTATAAATCGTATAATTATTTTGGTCTCCGTGTTCTCCTTCTACGAGTGTATTTTTTGAAGTTCCACAACATTCTTGTAGGCAAAGGTGACAGCGTCCTCCGTGATACCATGCAACCCATTTTGGGCGCCCGTACTTGACCAAATAGTAAATCAACACGCTTACGTAGATGACGTAGGCAAGTGGAGTGGTGATGTTCAAATGGTTGATCAATTTCAAATGATGCCAGAAGTTAGGATGAGTAAATTCCAAATCCGAAAAATCTCCGGGAATGCATCCCTTTAAACGCAATGCGATCAAAATTTAAATTAAATAAACTTGATTAGTAATTAATAACTATGGCGTGAATTTACATGTCGGTAGTCTGGTAGGATGTGCTCAGTGCCAGCGCCTTCAATGTGAACTCCGCAATTACCCCTTACGCCCCTGGATGTCGTATTACAGCAAGTCTTGGGAGCAATCCAAGTGGGTGCATGCATGTAGTCTGTATAGTTGTCGATTCCGCAGCATTTCTAAAAAAAATTAATCTAATTAACGTTGACTAAGATGAGTCGAGTGTTAAATTCTACCACCTTACCCCTTCACTTTGTAATTCATCCAATGCCCCAGGAATTGGGAGCCGATTGACAGGGAAAAGGAAGGCTTTCATTGTCTCCTTGGTCGGCATATCAGTGAAGAAAACCACGCTTGGGATCGAGAGCCCAAACCCTACAATGCCGACGACAACGAGCTGAAATAAAAAAGACATTGTTGACGGCTCATAGAAGATTTAAATCAATTAAAAATTAAGTACTTATTGTTGGGTACCATTAATACATATTTGAACTCCCAATTTTTTTGCCACATGTACAATGAAGAGATGAATGAGGCTGCAACTAGAATCGCATTGGAAGCAACAGCATAACGGTATCCGAGGTAATGTGCCAGAGACAGCGCACCGAAGTTGGCTCCGTTGTAGGCATAAAATGACATGATGATGAAAGCCTCGCACTGTAGACATTGCAAGAAAAAACACCAATTACAGTCCATTTTGTCTGATTTAGTAATCAGTGAACAAAAAAGTTAGCCAAAAGTATCAGTTGCACGAATCGTAAGGTGGTCCAAAAATAGTTTGTCTCTTTCGGCGACTTACCGCCGTGAAGATGTAAGCGTAGAAAAGTGGCTCTCTGCAAGCGCGGTGTGTCATCTTCGTGAGTACTTGTCACTTGTACCTTTCTGTTTCTATTATTTGACTTTAAATTATTTTAAACTCTGCCAAAAAATTAACTGTATAGTTGAGCTTAATCGACAACTGTTTTCTCCACGAAACAATTAAGTCCGAATTAAACTTTTGTAAGCTGCCTAGAATATCAATGTTTTTTTTTTAAAAAAAACTTGTTGACACCTTGTCCATATCGTCCCTTCCTATAACAACTAAATAATCGAATTTCCGTGGATGTATTTTGTTTTGGTTATTTGTTTAGTAAATTTGGCTATAGCGACCAATATACTAATTTGATTACTTATTTTTGTGAAAACTTCGCTTTCTTCTTCATCTTCTTTTGCATAAAGTTGGCATTACCTGGACTCGGAAGCATTAAAAATGATGAAGCTCAAGATTTGCAGTTTACAAATAACCTGGTTCAAAACATTCTCTGTCGGAACAAAAGTTGATCAGATTGATTGACTCAATTGGTGCAAGGGAAAGTTGTTGGAAAATAAAAAAAATTAAAATAATAACGAAGGAATTCAAAGACTTCCTAGTCTAGACTAACTAGAAAGATAGAAAGAACTTTTGAAAGCCCTGAAGTAGCTGGAAATGACTTGTTTTTCGCCCTTGGCTTGCTTCCTTGCCTTCTTTTCCAGGGCTAAACTCTTTGCACAATCCAATCGAGCTTAACTTTCTGGTGAAAAACGGAGAAAATCAGTGCGAAGTACAGTAAAATAGTTATGACGGAGAGCTAGGAGCAGAACTTTTTGCAGACTTGGTATTCCCATGAAATGTGATATCACCTTTGACATTATTTCATAATAATAATAATTAGTTGACTCTCGTCGAACCCGTACGCCCTACCCTTCCATGTCTTGGAATCTATCAAATGCCAAATCATTTGTTCAATTATTGACGTCGAGTACTCATCCATCGTCTTAGTCGTGGTCGTAACCCTATTTGTGTCGTGCAACATATATTTTTGTTTTCTCTCAAGAAGAAAAAGCTTCGAAATTTGCATTGCACGCGAGCAATCAATAAGTGTGTCTTTATTGTCAAAGGAGTCGTACACGATTTTTCACTTTCTTCCTTTGGTTTTTTGACACAGCCATAGTAAGGGTAGACCTATTGTGTTGTATTGTGTAGCTCTTGTCTTATTAATCAAAGGCATCAATGTCATTCTTTTGTTCCTTTGGGGTCTCCACACACCTAGCTCGCCAGACTTCTTCCACATTCAGCCGCCTCTACGATCCTGGAAGTGAAAGCAAAGCAAGCACGCTTTCTCCTACTTTGATGTACACTCATTTTCTTATTACATCCTCCGTCTCAGTTTCAATTTTCCTTTGACATCTGACTCTGACTTGACTGACTCAAGATGAGCCCAAGCAGTAGTACATTCTCTCTCCACTTGTCTCCCTCTCAATTAGCATTGTTATCTGCCTTCGTCCTCTCACGCTCTCACATGACATATGTAAGTCTGATTCATAAACCTGTCCTCCAAATACCCTTGCAATAATTCCCATTAATTATTAGGAACTAGACTGACAAATCGGCTACAAATTTAGTACGCTTTCGTCCGTGACGGCTGTGACTTGGCTTGTCGACTTTCTGTAAAATTGTGCTGCAGGAAAAAGAATTCCCATTCAATGCAGAGAGCAGCAAGCAGGCTGAATTGGTAATTTAATTATCTTTTTGCAACAACAAATTTGGACTAAGGAGAAAGGGAGGTTTAAATGTGAATTGTTGAAATTTGGAATTATGAATCTGCATAGACTTGTGTGTAAATAATTTGCTCGGCTATTGTGTGTGGTTTGGAGGAGGAGGAAGGTTGAGTTGGAGTTTGAATGTTTGATGGTAAATTTGCTTTTGTTGACCAAATAGCCATGGATTTGGGCTGTTGGTTTAAGTAGGTGGTGCGAGTGCGAATGAATGGAATCTCTAATACTATTCATATAATTGTCACGAGAAGCCAGTCGTTTGATTTAGAAGAGGCGGGGTTAAACTAGAATTCAGTGGACAATCTCATGGAAATGAAGGACTTTGCAGAACGTGACAATGAATGGGAGGACTCCTACTACTACTGTACTACTATTCCTCCACTAGAGTGTGAATGGAAAATCGTTTCATTTTCATTAATGCATTTTGTTTCACAAGTTTCAACTTTGCACTTTGTTTGGGTTCGGTTGAGAAAGGGTCAAAAGCATGGACTAGACTGACTCTCTCCACGAGGGACAAGAGAATACACACAATTGCCCAGCCTCAACTCTTTGCCCAGTCCAGGTCTCATCTCATGGTTGACTTTTGAGACTCGAGTCGGAGCGGAGTCGTGAGCACCAATGTAAATGCAAACTAAACTTTCCCAATCATATAAATCTCAGATTTCAAACATTCCAAATGATATTGTCAATAAATTTCATCTTCAACTTGGAATTGAACAATTCTAATCCCACCACCCCGACCCTCTACAAGTATTTCTCTACTTTCAATTGTTTCAATGCTTTCCTGGAATCTGGAATTAGTTATTAGTAGAATGGCTTTTCTAAACTTGTTTCACTGCCTCCGTGCCTGCCTCCTACTCTAAATTCCAATGGAATTCAAATTTCAATGCAATCATTTTGAGCAATTTTGACAAAGGTTGATGAAAACATTGTTTTAATTTCAGACTGCTTGGTATTCTGTAAATTAAATAATGACAACTATTCCTGGGAATTCGACTAGTCCCGACTCCGGACTGCTTATTTTTTATAAAACCTATTTTCCTAATGCGCCATAACGTGGTTGCAAATGAATGATTACTTTTTTGGATATATTTCGCTCTGATTACTCTCAGCTGCTGTTCAGGTTCTCATAATTTTCCTCATTCCAGATAACTTTGTGATTTTTTTTTAGAGATTAATTACATTTCAAATATTGAATAAAGTAGAGGCACTGACATTGAGACTTGAAAGGTGATTAACCGCAGAACTTGACAAAATGAAATGACGCAAACACATTATTTGTGATTGCAATTATATATTTAAAACTTTTAATGACAATCCTTCTCTATCTCTACTAATTCTTCCAAACCTAACACATCGAGTGGGTATAAAATTGTGCATAACATTTTGTTGATTTTCATTTTTTTTGTGAGATTCCCACAACCTTTTGGCACTATCAAATGTGACGCTGCTGCTTTGAATGATTGAATTGTTCAGACTCCAATGTCCCAAATTAGGGGAGGCGATCACCGCTTGGCAAAATTGGCAAAGCGTACTTTAGAATCACATTTTACATTGAAAAGAACTGATAGCTGAAATCCAGCTGGTTGTGCAAATATTGACTTGGACGTGGTCCACTTGTGTGTGGAAATGTCCGTTGAGAGAGATTCGTTCAACCTATGAGTCAGTCCAGTCCGGGTTTTATCCGATTCGCATTTTCCCATCACAATATTGTAGTTATAAAGGCTTTTAAGCTTACGAATTTACTACCATTTACTATTTTATTCATTCTTCAGCTTCAGCAGTCACAAAATTACATTTCACGCAAACAGATCTACAAGATAATTATAATTATAATTGAAGTATACAACAGACTTAGGAGTCAAAGTGAATTATTTAGTTCTACGACCTTTCTCAATTCTGAGACATTTGTACAATAATTTCTTTTGCATGCCAAAGAAATACGTCATCTTTATATTTCTCGGTAAGTCTTATGTTTAGGTTTAATCCTTTTCTATTCTTTGCCTTAAAATCCACTTTTGGCCTAAGTGGATTTGACTGAGCTGAGAGTAGTTTGTGTCGCAGGAATGAAAATGAACCAATTCTTTTCTTTTCGTCAGCTTTTGAGTTGAGTCGTCTGTGTCCTAATATTTTGGTTGTGAATGTCACAAATGCCAATGCCCCAAGGCAAGGGAGTTTGAGCTAAAAATGAGAACGGTGAATTTATTACTGACTGGCACCATGGGTTAGTACAACGACTGTATGAACAATACTAGTTATCATTTACTGGAAAAGGACTTTTCTACTTACTATGCATTCCTACTTTGCAATGATAAAAATAAATTAAGAAATTTTTCCATTGAAGTGAGAATTGGTGACGACTACACAGTGAACGGACGGGTGGGTCCTTTTTCTTGGCTCCCAAATTCTCAATCAATGAATTGAATTTGTGACTCATTCAGTACTTGTACTGTTCTGCATTTTTTTTTCTCGTTTTGTGTTTTGAGACTAAACAATTGAAAGCTCTGAAGTCGGCAAAGCCCGATTAGTCGGATTTTTGTAACTCTTTGACTTTGACTGACTAGTTTTGGTTGTGGTTGTGACTCATGAGTCATTGTCATTGTGGCTGGCAAGTGACCGAGTGCATGACTAGTTTTTTGTATCAGTTTTATTTTGTTATTTTATGGCGAGAGTTTTGCAAAGCGAATTAGTGACTGGACTTCTTGACCGACTATGATTTAAACTTGTGCGTAAATGCGGTCAGGGTCAAGGAGTTCGATATATTTTTTACGGTTTATTTCGTGTTTCTTTTGCGTAAGTCATAATTTTACACTCATCAGTTCTCCGTCAGCCTATCTTATCATTTTTATAAACAGTAGTGCCCGATTTCAGTGTCAACTTCTGAACTGAGACTGAGATACGTACGTGAAATTGTTCTTACAGTTCTCAGTCAGTACAAATTCCGTGACTTGAATTATTTCTTTTAAAAAACAGTCATTTGTGAATAAGAATTGTTGTAAAAATTGTGATTCATTGTGTAGTGTGTGGAAACAAAAAGTCAAGAAATCGGTTATGGGTCGCGTAATTATAGTGTCTGGGTGAGTCGTCAGCGCGTACGTTGTAGCTCCGGAAGAGGGTGTATTTTCTATCCTGAGCACAGTTAAGCCAGGTAAGTAAATTGGTGCCTTACTATAACTGCTGTGCTATAACTGCTGCATTACACCTGGTATTAATTTAAAAGTACCATTCATTGGTTGTTGGTTATCTGTATTGATTGTTGAAAGTGCCCATGTATGCGAGGCTATTGTCATTAATTCTGTAGTTATTGTATTTCTCATACGCTATGCCACCACATGCGAAACTGCTACGGGCAGCACCAGCAGCCAGTCTGTCTGATAGATAAGATATAAGAATTATGACAACCTACTACTCTAGCGAAGCGAGTGCTGGGCTGGTCCTGGTCGAAAATAGAATTTGTCAATTTACTGTTGTTCTGCTGTAGTTTGAATTTTGCAATCATACGGAAAGTGTGTCTACGATCGGGATTCGCTAAAAGTTTTTGCGAAAAGGTTTTGTCCAGTCCAATCAGTTTTTACACAGTTTGACTAGTTGAGGATTGATTCATTTTTTTGGTGAGATGTGAGTAGCAATTAGCGATTTTCTGCATATTTTGTTCAACTTGTTTCGAAACTGGGGACTTAGGAAAGTATTTGATTCCAGTTTTTCAAAAACAGAAAGATGAAGCTGGACATTCTACCATTTTTTACACAGGATTCGCGAATCATTCAGTTTGTGTGGTGGTGACACCTACCTAGTGGTTACTGTTTATTTCCTGAGTCATAATTAACGAAAAAATACGCAAAGGCTTAAAATGGACACAACACAATTGGACTCATTTTGAGTATTTGGTATAGTTTGAAATTTGAATTGAATGACGCGGCGTGCGACAGCTCACAGATTGACATTTCTAAAACGGTGAGATGAGGTTAGATGCGTTCCTGGAAAGGGTGGCCAGGCGTACTCTGCTAATGTTGAAAGTGTAAATAGTCACCCATTTTGTTTACTCTTTTAGTTTGATTACTTTTATCATCCACCAAATGATAGGGATAGAGCACAATACATCCTACAAACAATGCTAACCAGCCATTTTTGCAAGATAGCTTAGTAATGCACTATTGATATTAGTTCATCAGTGGACTTCTAGTCCGAAAGAAAGGCCTTAAAATTTCCCAGGCTGTCTGCCTGAGCTGTACACGTCGCATCCAATACATGCTCACATTTTTGCCGACACAATTCGGTTGTCAAACTAATACAATGCTATTTTTTGACAAATTCTGATTTGAACAGCGCTGATTCTGCAACAGCATTTGCGGTGTTTGTACGGTTTGTCAGCCACGGTGAGCGTAATGTGGTTCCAATCAAATTTAAGCACTTTTATCTTTTTTTAACTATATTAAAATCTACAGAAACGTCAGAGTTTAATCCATCTCGAACGCTGCAAATTTATGGTAGCACTTTTAGCATTACCCCACACTTCCCAATCATCTTTAATAGGTGCGATTGGTTGAACTAGTTCGCGTATACATTAATTATCAATTTTTATATCGCAACTGAAAAGCACAATAAGGGTACTAATCTTCACGTTTCTTGTGGTTGACTGTTGACTCCACCACCGCCACGTCGCACCAGTGCAGTGCAGCTATTCACGCTCTTCAAATGCGACGATTACTTTATTTTCTCATTTCATTTTCACTCTGTCCAAAGTTAAACTATGGTGTGTGAAACATATTTTCACATTAGCAGCGTTGAATGTGGTTGAATGTAGTTGCAAACTGGGAATTGGTTGAGCAGCTCCAGAGCTGCTCCACATCCTACTGATCCAACTGCCGTGGAACACGCACTGGCACTACAGCAACAGCAAGGCTAGTGGCTAGGTTTACCCAGTTTTAAATTAACTCTCATTCATTGAATTATTAATTTGTTCAGAGGTTGTTGTGTGGCTAGACGGCTAGGGCCAAGTGCGTGAAAGTTAGACTACACTATATGCAAATTCCAACCGAGTCACTTGCAAGCCATGCTCTTTCTACTTTCTCCCTGGTCTCGGTCTCGTCGTCGTGTGGCTTTTGCGATTTTGGCCAACATCTTCTTGTTAGGCACCAGTTTGTTTAGAATAATTTAGAAAACAGTGCAAATGCCAAGAGTTGTAGTGAGTCGTGAGTAGTGGAGGATTGTCTGAAAGGTTAGGCCGTGCGTAACTACTTTTGTTGAGTTTCGGGTTGTTGTGAAATATCAGGAATTCTTTATCCGTGTGTGCCAGAGAGAAAGCCCCGTGCATAGTTATGGCTAATTTTGCTCAATTTCTGAGTTGGGTGTGTACAGGAGTGTAGTCTGAGTGTTTGGGCTAAGCTCACGCATATCAAGGAAGGAATCTACGTAAGGCTGCTAACGTATGAATGCATGGATGAGGGAATTGGGTGGGCAAATAAACAGTTTGAGAGATTGAGTTGTGGTTGTTTTGTTTGCAGTTTTCCCCTTTGGTCTTCCGTCTCTGATATTCAATTGAATTCATCTCATTTCCTATTCTCTTCCTAACTCCTCTCTTGCTTTTATTCCCCGTCTGGCCCGTCTTCTCCTGCATTCATTCAACCTTTAAGCACCCACCATCATACCATCCAACTCAGCCCAACTTTCTCCAGTTCTCTCCTCCAGTCATTTTATTCTTCCAAAGGCACTATGCACTGTGCACTAGGCAGTAGTCAAAGCAGTACGCGGTATGCAATGCAGTAAGTAGAATACAGTCTTTCTAAGAATCCAACCAGCGAATGAACGATCCTGAGACTCAAATTAAATCACTTTCTTCTCCTGGCTCTCTCTATGTACGTAGACCTGCCTGAAACCAACATTTACTGGCTCCTAAGACTTTCACCTACTCACAGAGTCGTAGTCCCACTCAAACCAGCATTCAACGTTTTTTTTTCTTTTTGATCGGATGGAATATGAGATCACATAATGTTGCTTACATAACAAATTTCATGCCCGAATGTTCGTATGATGGGATTGGGAACAAAATGTGCAGGGAGTACATACATGTAGGATAGGACTTCTGCCAATAATTCCATTTCCATTAGACATTTAAATTGCTCTGATCAATTGTTTGATCCAGTCATTTTATGTAATTTTTTTACTACCTCAAGGTCGACTTCAAGGAGTTCTTCGTTTCGCTATTGCTAATGACTAATTGTAAGTTTATGGGCTTAGAACTTTTGGGCTGTTGTTACTTTGTTTGATGGACTGACTTTGTAAAATTACCTCTGAGGTGAGCCTCCTCGTTGTAAATTGTAGTTTTTGAGTGTTTCTGACATGGTTTGGGCAAAGTTAGAATGAATCCCTGGCGGAAACTGAATTCCCTGGTGGCATTCTACTACATACTACTATGCAAGGCCGTATGCATATTTTAGAGATTGTTTTGCGGTGGAAATTGTGTACTTGTGAAGTTGTGCGTGCGGTTGAAACGACGTAAGCATTAATGTTTAATTCCTGTCTTTTGTTTCTTTATAGGTCACGCCATAGTTGCGAATTTGATATGTGAGCTTGGTGGGCAGTCGGACACAAAAAAAGACTGGGTAACTGGCTCAACACTGAAGAGCAATAAAAAAGAAAACCAAAGTCGAAGCGGTTGAAAGCTAGACCAGGAGATCTCTCATCTCTGTCATCAAGAAGAAAGAAGAATAAAGAAGGAAGAAAAAAATTGAGGAAAGAGATGCGTCGCGGACTCCCTTTTAAGAGTATTACATTGAAAGTTCTTTCAAGCTAGCTAACTACATAGAAACTGTAGCACAAAGAGTGGAAGACAGTAGAGTGAGACGGACTGACATGTACCAGACGCAGTGGGCCTACTTTTCCATGTCCAAATTTGATGGTTTGTCAGTCTTGGTCTTCCGTTCCCTGTCCCTCTGATTTTAGTCGGCGTCAATGATAATGTATTGTGGTATGGTGGAACCTGCACGTCCTTTGCCTCAGCTACCGACAGCTACAACCACCGCAAGAACTGATTTTGAGTGATAGTGAAAGTTACCTCTACCTTCCACCACCAACACCAAGTAGAGATGGAAGTAAAAACTGGAGAACTAAAGTTGAGAAGTTGTTGCAACCTTTCTCGGATTCAAAAACCAACTGTGCTGAGAGAGCTGGGAGAAAGTTGTAACTTTCTAATTGGCGAAAGCAGCACCAGAACCAATGGTGGTGTCAGTGACAGTCGTGTGAGCAATTCCTTGCATAATCAGTCAAATTGTCTTCACAGTCATTCTGTAATGGGGCGACGACACAAAGACAAATTATATCAACAGAATACCTGGAAATGGAAGAGATCAGGCCACGTGTTTTCATACTCATATTTGTTCCTCGTGAGCCTCGTGTGGCTGTTGTACCTGATGTCGGCGGCGGTGGGGGTTGAAGGAACGGATGAAGATTGGTCCACCATGTGCCCCGTCGGATGCAAATGCATTTGGGCCAGTGGGCGGAAATCAGTGGAGTGTAGAGATCAAGGCTTCACCACGCTCCCAAAACTAAGTGAAGAGATTCAAGCGCTAGACTTGTCTGGAAATAGGATTTCGGCTCTGACGAGGCATATGTTTAAAGATGCAAAGCTTCTCAATCTCCAGAAATTATTTCTAAGGAATTGTTCTATTGAACGCGTGGACCCAGAAACATTTCAAGATTTGAAGATTATGGTCGAACTTGACCTTAGCGGAAACAAAATTTCCAGTATTCAAATGGAAACGTTTAGTTCCAACGAACGTCTGAGAGAGTTATACCTGAACAGCAACCCACTTTCAAAACTAAGTGGAACCCAATTCCCAGCCCTCCTTCATTTGAAAATCCTTGTCTTGAGGGATTGCCAGCTAAATCAATTGAATCGCATGAGTTTCCATAAACTACAAAACTTGGAGCAGCTTGACATCAGCGGAAATTTATTCACAACTCTGAAAGAAGACTTGGTCGAGCCGTTGAATAAATTGATTGCTTTGAACCTAAAGAATAATCCATGGAAATGTGATTGCAAACTCAAGAGTTTCCGGGATTGGGCAATGGGGCGAAAATTAATTCATGGAACCAAGTGTGCAGATCCACCCCGAATTGCAACATTTGAGTGGACTATGCTTCTTAGCACAGACTTTGCTTGCGCACCGGAGATCGCCACCTTACAGATTAGCGGCCAAGCCACTGATGCTCTCATTGTTGGAGATGTTGGGAAAGATATCACGTTGGAGTGTTTGGTACGAGCAGACCCTCCAGCCCAAGTTCATTGGATCAGAGATTCCCTTGCTATCAGCGACAACACCATTTCGGCCCATGGGGATCGACGATATTCGGTGCTTATCATTGGGAAGAATGAACGTTGGGTCAATCTCACAATTCACAAGTCTCAGCCCAGTGATGCTGGAGAGTACACTTGCGTAGGGAAGAACTCTGGGGGAGATGCGGAAAAAAATCTCACACTCAACTTCCAAGACGTGCCTTCTGGAGCTGGCGTCGGAATAGGAGTGGGCGGAAACAATGGCGGGTTCCGCGATCAGTCATGGCTTTGGATTCTATTGGCTGTCATAGCCGTACTTCTAACGCTAACAACGACCGCAATACTCGTTTGCATTTGTACGAGACGACGACGTGTGAAGACCGCCAGATCTCAGGACCTCAAGGTACTTAAATTGGGAAATTTTTATAAACAGATTTTTAAATATAATTTCCCCGAATTCAGATTTGGACGAACAGGGGGGCGGGGTTGGTAGTGGTGATCCTTGATCCTATAGTTCTTTAATTTTTTAAGTCAAAATATGCATCACATTATGCTCAATTTTCAAGCCTTGAGTCTTCAGTGCACACATTTATCAAAATTTACTTTGTCTTTGTGTGCATGGCTTGGCATGGTTTGCATCAGTAAAACTACGGGCCAGGGCCAGTGCATGGAGTCTCCGGTCTACAACGTTTTCCTTCAGTCAATAAAACGAGAATGGATCCCATGCTGGTTGATTAAAATTCTGTACAAACGAAGACACAGGGAGCAGTAACCTGGCTGCTGCAAAGAGTTGTAAATCCAAAGTTTTGAGCTACTCCATTCAATTTCTTAGCTCATTTTGAAGCTTGGTTGAAAGTTCAATTCAGCTGACTAAAGCTTAAGCATTAGGGTTGCTTTTGAATGAATTTGTGTGTTTGTTTTAAGCTCACATTTATAAAGCTTGCTCCTGCTGCTGCTTCATAACTTTGTGTCTAGCGTGAGTTGAGGTTTTAGTCTCTCCTATGTATATCCTTTTCCTCATTAGATGAGAAGTGCGATTTGAGCCACGACTTTACAAGTCTTTCCACTCAGTCGGCCTCAAATCTCTATTGTAGTACATTTCACGGACGTGCACGCACAGGCGGCCAATAATAATTTTGACTAAATTTGAAACAGAGAGGCTTGGTCGATTATAAGACTAAACCCACACGACACCAGGCCTGTATTTATTAACCTTTATTCTTGTTTAGTTAGTTCATATTCAGATTCCTATTCCTGGTATCTAATTATGTCATTTGGTGATAAGTTCCTCCTCATAACTCCAGTGCATATACTATTTCGCATAAGAATCTTGTTTTATTCAAATGGGCTCATTTAGCCAGACGTCAGTCGTCAAAGTCTTTATTCAGACTAAGAGTCCCATTGTTTGTCAAAGTCTATGTAATGTCTTTGCATCTGTAGGTCCCACGAACTGATTAGTTGTAGGTAATGTTTACACACAACTTAACAGAAACAAGAGAAGGAATTTCCATAATTTAACGCCGGAGAGGATGAGAGTGAGAGTGAAAGTAAAGGAATGTCAACAATTCTGAAGCCACACTTGTTGAATACTGACTGACTAAATTCGGCACGGCACGTCGTCCTTCATTTGTCAGTTTGCATCCCATGAGTGGAGGTCGAGGATGGCTGACATGACGCCATCATTAGAGAGCGATGGTTCGGTTGTCTACCAGTACAAGAGTTAGGTTGTCGACTTTCGACGATTTCGACATCGAGGAGTCAAGTTTTCCTTCCTTTTTGCCGATGAAGACTACCACCTCATCTTCCTACCTTCCTCTAGTCATTCTCACGAACAGCTCACCATAGCTAGAAAACCCACCATTGCATTGCTTTCACCAGTCTAACTCAGCAAACGCACAAGTGGGGGGATGAGGTTAGTCCAGAATACTAAATAGACAGATAACCCGGGCTAAACCAACCTGTTCGAACGAACGGGCCTTATTCGTACGCCATGTATGCACGCACGCATCTGGAAGGGCAGAATGCCCGAATTTCACATTCTGAATTCTGCGGTTTTACAACTCTTGAATGCTCATCAGCGGCAATAGGTTTTTTACGAGGGCATGTGCATGCATGTGCGGCTATAGCCCCATGTCTTCTCATCAATGCATTGTTTATTTATAGTTACGAATGCCCATGATCGTTTATGTGCATTCTACGCTCGGATTAAATATGTAATTCCTTTAACTTGAGCGAATTTTATTCTTTGCCAGTTGAGTTAAATCATCCATTCCATTCCGTTGAGTTCACATAAAATGCATTCCTGGCAAATTCATAAAGCCGTTGACAGGGTTGCGAATTATATAATGCATGAATATTATGACACAGTTGTCAGTTTTGCCGTGCGTGTGTGTGCATTGAACAGCACCTTAAGAGCTAGTCATGAAAAATGAATCAGTGGAAATAGAATATTTAATTATGTTAGTCCAGCAATAGTGCAAGGAGTACACACGTGGTTATAATTTTGGACGATCCAAAGGTTAGACTACAAAGGTCATAATCTCATATGTTTAAAGCCGAATTTAATGTAGGAGGGTCTGATTTCATTTTGTCATTACCCGAGCGAAACCCAGGCGAGCGTACTACAACGCTTTGAGTGACTTGTAGGATTTGTCCTTTAAATTTAATAAAATGTTCATTTTAGCAGGGGGTTAAGCCTGTGAAAAGTGATGGCAACGGCAATGTAATGCAGGGAACTTTCATGTGTAAAGAAGCATAGTCATTTTGGGGCCATTTATTTGCAAAACCCTACCGACGCAACGCATTTGTGCCATAGTTTTAGAGAGAGTGGATGACGAAGTTGAAAAGTAATGGGTTGTCGCTGTCCCTGTTGTGCAGTGTAGATCTGGATACATGCATGTACGCAAACATGGTTTTGTAGTTCGTTGGTTGGTTTAGCTAGTAGCAAGAGTTGGAAGAGCGAGCCGGGTAATATTTATCGTTGATTACTTTAATATATTCGGTTAAAGGTTATTAGTCATTGTGTACGTACTGTAGTGTAGTAGTTGAATGGAGGCAGGGCATGTGGCAGGCAGGCACGGAGCTAGTTTGTCGGAGTTTTGAATCTTTAGCTTGTCATAATGTAGAAATGTATGAAGGAGCTGACAGGATAATGAAAGCCAAGTTGATCGATGAAGAGAATATATATATTATGCATTATGTGTGCGTTGGCTGCTGCTGCTACATGGAGTTTCTAACCTGTGAGCAAGCACATATTACTCCCGAAAGACCTCCAAGACTAATCCTCACTTTCTCCTCTTATTATATTTTATGCACTATTTCACTGGCGTTTCGGTCAACTTGCTTCTTACTCCAAGCCCGGCCCGACTTTCTTCGGGCCTTCAACTCAACCATTTTGAAAAGTTACAAATGAGCCAAAGCCTACTTACTTTAGCATACATGAGGAATTCAAGGCAGGCGGTGAAAGTTGACTTTCACTTTCGCTTTCCCCGTCATTTTTAAATTTTCTTCATTGCATTGCCTGCCACGCATGTTTGACTTGATTAGTTAAAACAAATGGAAAATTGTAAAGATTGTCTGCTTTGTTTTATGGCAAGAAAAAAAATGCTGGCAAGCATTTATCAGCTGGGCTCTTTCATGCAACTTGAGTGAAGGCCCTTCGAACGGAACCCAGATGCTAGAAGCTTGTTCATTTCCACTCTAACGTGGGGATCATGATTAAATGTATAATTGCACGCAAGGTCACCCATGTGAACATTATTATAGGGTGATGTGAAAGCCAAGTTAGTTATTAGGCTACTTGTTTGCTTGAATCTCCCAAAGGAGGACTTCTTTCTCCACGTGCATCGTGCAGAGCTGTTTTCCGAATTTCATTAGGAAATGATTAGTGGCCTAGCGCGCTCAAAGTAATAAAATATTCCATTGTCATGTTTTATTTAGCAAGTGACCTCGTAAAAGTGATCGACGTTGGCCAGCGGCATGTAGATCTAGAACAATGTGGCATGCATGCAGGCAACAATGACGAATTTAGCTCGACCGACCTCTTGTCAGAGTTTTGTTTACACATACTTCCAAATTCAAATTGCATTTTGCCCACGTAAAATTGTGTTTATCAGCAAACAGTAAAACACGATTCCATGAGCGATTAGAGTTGCATTCATTTTGTGTCATTTCTTTTGTCCGGACTCTGTACAGATTAGAAGGCAAATGGAGTTGCCCTAAATTTTTGAGCATATTTGTTCTATGCAACGTTTTGAGCATGATACTACTCCTCAACCATGACCACAGCTGATTGCGTTTTGACAGTCCTATTTTCTTTTTAGTCGAATTTGTGTCATATCGTGCGAATGCAAAATAGCAATGTGATGCATGGCCTTTGCAATTATTATCGGAACTGAATATATAATGATGGACTGCATGGACTTTCCTCGCCCGCCCGCCCAGCTTGATGCATGACGGCATGGCATACCCGCTTCTTTTTCTCGCTCTAATTCTAAAATCAAACTGGGAGAGGCAGACATTGCAACGAACGAGCGGAGTTTCCTTTGAATGACAACCCCTATTTATATTTGAAGAGCTGAATTGTGTTCACTTGAATGAGAAAATAGAATTGGGAGTGACTATTCTGAAAACCTAGTTTAGATGGTCAGAAATTATATGTAAGCCTAATCAATATAGTGATCTCATGGTTCGGTTCTCAGGCAGAGTTGGATCGTACCGTACCGATCCGGGAACCGCTAAAATGAATCGAACCGAAATTTCGGGAATGTTTTTAGAGCTTGTAAATTGTTTAAATTTTTGGTAAAGGGCTTATTTGTTTATTTGCTTTTACGAAAATATGTGCACTCATTTTATTGTGAATATTTCATCATTACAAAACACGCCGACGCCGTCGAATATTTTTAACAGAATAGTACAAAAATCTTCGGTTCGAACTCTGCTGTTCCGGTTCCTTCATTTTGGGAATCGAACCGAACCAGAAATCTCGGTTCTAAACCCGAACCGAACCGTTGAGATCACTAAATAATACAATCACTGGAAGCTCCTTTTATAAATACCAAATCAGTTCTAGCTATTCATTTTGTGGTTTGTGGATAGGCATTAGTGCCAAACGAAGCATTTAACAGACACTGCACTGGGCTGAATCCTTCCTGAATCCTTTATCAGAATTTAGTTCCACTTCCTTAACCCCAACTTTGGCTTACGTCCGAATGGAACTGAACCAAATGAAAGTTTATTTAATTCTACTCGCTTTTACAATGTTGTTACTCTTCAGTGAGGAATCCCTCTGATTTCTCCAGGCCACGTGTACACGAGTTCCAGCTCCTGGCTTTTGGCTGCCTTTATGCTTTACTTTTCAAGCTTGTGCCGCTTGCTTGCTCGTGCTTCTAAACTTTGATATTTTTTTGTGTCGCCGTTGTTTTTGCGTTAAAATTGAAGTCTTCAAAGTTGGGCCATTAATAGGACATGACAGGAGTTTTAATTCCATATGTATTACATGTGATTTGGAAGAATGGGGTCATTTGGAAGGTTGAGATGAGTAGGGCTGGGGAGAAAGTGTGTAGTCCTGTAGCTACTTACTAATGATTTAGAGAGACAAGTTTAATTAAGAAAAAAAACCTTGTCTGCCTTTGGGGGTTGCGGAGGTTTGGACTTTTTTTTACACTCAAGCTTTTTTTTATTATTATGAAAATGGTAATTATGTTTGATGACGCCACTAGAGCGTTTCTCGGTTGGGTCGGTTCGTTCATTCGTTCTTTCTCTTCTTTATCTCAATGCTCTGGGCTTCTATTTTTGTTTCATATGCAATGACTTGGGAATTTTACAGGCTGAGGCGAAGCTTAATGGGTCGGTGGCGGGCTACACAGGCTACACCGAGTGCCCTACTCATGCACTTGCCAAAACGGACCTGTCCATCCCAATTAACACTCCACAACACTCACACCTTCACCACTATCATCATCAACAACAGCACCAGCACCCACAACATCGCCAAAATGTAATCACCCTCAGCTCTGCAGATGACCCTTATGCTCTCCCAAGCAGTTCTATTCTATTTAGTGGGAACGGTAGCGGTGGCGGTGGGGTTTGCTTCAGTAGTCCGGGGGGTCAAGGGTGTCAAGGAGCAAGTGGGTTGCCAGGCATTCCAGGGCGGCGGGTCACTGCCACCTCCACTCGACTAGAAGGGTTGGTCCAAACAGAGTTTGAGCTGAGTGACCTTCCGCCCGTGTCCCTCCAACACCCCCACCAACAACATCACTCTGCCCTTGTGAGTAACTATAATTACCCAGACTCTTTGCCACCGCCACCGCCGCCGCGGTGTATCCAGTTCCAAGGGTCCCCCATGACAACAAGTCCACACTTTGTGCACGGGCAAGAACACGTGGAAATGGTCCCTTGTCCATATTCCACGGTCTCTTCAACCCCACCGTTCTCTACGCTTCCACCCCCTACTTCTTTTGTCAACTCGGAGACCCAGACCATGACGAGAGTTCTCCAACACTCACCTTACTTCAACGGCAGCTATGACTTTTCTGACACTTAAAAACTAACATTCGCTTTTTTTCTAGCTTATAGCTTCGAATACAAAAAGTTGTGAATTTGGGAGAGTGAAAGAAAGGATAATCATGTATGTAAAATTAGGTGTTAGGTGAAAGGAAAAGGAAAGAAATCTTTGTGTTGTCGCCAGACACAGACACATAAAATTATAAAAATCATTATCATAATATTGTTAATTGTCAAAGCTATTTTTCCTAATTAATGTAAACGAACGAAAATATTTATACTCCTAGTTCTAGCTGAAAAGGACGACACAAGTTTAGCTCGGAATTGGTTGATACTAAGTATCCAATGCTGCCGCACCGCAATGGACAATTTAGCTTTGTTGTGAGAGCGAGAGCGAGCGTGCATTGCGTATTGCCGGATGCTTTAGTGAAGCAAATAATCACACAATAATCATGCATTTCTAATTTCTCCCTTCTACATTATGCAGTAGAACAAGTTTGATAAATCCCTAATTTCCCAAAATTGAAATTTCAGTGCTCTACCCTACCCTGCCCCCTCTTGCTCTATCTCTCTCTGTCTGCTTTGAAGGAGATGATTGTGAAATTATAAACAAACTACAATTAACTACCGAGTACTGCTTGTAAAACTAACACCGAAAATCGTCTAAAGTCGCATGCTTAATCTCTGTTGTCGTTGACTCAATATTATATTGTCTTTATTGTGTACTACGCGATGTACTCCTACAGTGCAGTGCAGAATGTAAGTACGTACTACATGCATAATATACATATTCCGTGACGTGTTCTTGTACTAAACGAACCATAATAATTTTGCTGTCATGATAATAGGCTAATTAATCTTCACTGCTACTTATAACACAGCATAAAATAAAAGGACAAGGACAGAGGGTGACACGACACAAGTTGACTGAGACATTCAAGTGTCATTTTACCTTTACCTTCATCTCATTGTACCTAACATATGAATGAATAAAACGCTAGATGGGTGGTTTCAAATTCTAGAATTTCTAATTAGAACTTCAATTTAGCCTTTAGCGCTTGCAATGAACCATTTATTATTATGTTAGTGCTACTATTTTCGAGGATCGCCATCACCAGTTATTATCGTGATGAAATTGGTGCAGACAGTGCAGACTGCAGAGTTCTCCAAAGTTTAATACCAGTTCAACTTTCAGGCCTCATCTTCATCTTCTTCCTTGTCAAATTATATTTTTTGTAAGGAATTCTAATGCAATTTAATGACCATGGCTTTAATTATAATCTCGAGCAATCTGTGGGGCTTTAATTTGTGGCCGGTGCTGTGCTAAATGTCCAACAATCTTTGCTAAACTAAACTAGCTTTCTCTTCACTTTTCAACTCAACTCTGCTGCTCTTCTTCCAAAGTGATGTTCCGCAGTTTCAGACATGAATTGACCTCTCACTCCTGCCCTCCGAAACCCCAAAGTCCGATAAACTACTACTTAGTATCTGGAACAGGAAATTGTGATTGTAATTGGTTGGCATTTGCAGGGTGGCCAAAATCAACCCTTGGTTGATCGTCGTGGTATAGAGGATGGGGACGGCAACAAAGGTGATGGAACCACACCGCTTTTGGCAAAAGCAAGTGCTAGTGTGGACGGAGCTGACGCATCAGATTATCCAGACCTCCTAAATCACCGGCCTCAAGAGTCACCCATTGGAAGCTCTTCTTCAACTGTCCCAGACTCAACACGACTCATCATGCCGCAACAGCTAAATCCAGCCGCTTTGTATGACCCAATTGGGAACAACTTGACCCTTAGCTATCGTCACCCAGGAATTCTTCACCACCACGGAATGGGGCGCCCTCATTCGCCATTCTCAGGAAGTGTTGCATCCTTCACTTCAGAGCCTCCTCAAGTCGTAATCCCGATTGGAAATCGCCCAGGCTATGTGACCCTTCCGCGCAGACCCCGTGTCCCAAGTTGGAGCCCTGCATCCCATTCTCATTATCCAAGTGTATCTACTCCGCTGGGCCCACCAAGTCCGACTGGGTCTTCAATGAGCGCAATGGGACCCTTCATTGGGCCAAAATATGATAACCTTGGCCCAAGAACAACTGCTGACGGAAGTTCTAAACTGTCTCTCAATAAAATTGGCCTCCCTGGCTCCGAACCCTCAACTCCACTTAATTCTGCTACACTTCCAATGCCGAGTGGTCGCAGATCAGCTGGATTGCCATATCACACGCCCACCCCACACTTTAATTTTGCACCTATTCAAGAAAATGAACCAACTACTCCGACGGATAGCAACAATCATCCGTACGGACTCCCCATCCCAGAAAATGATGCTCCATTGTCATCACGATCCGACACTGTTCCAAGATCTTGGAAACCCACTCAGTCTCCCGTTCCAAAAAAGTCTGCAATTCCTGGAAATGTAAAGTCTGGCATTAGATCTCCAACTCCAATGTCTCCAAACTCTGTGAATGGGAAAAAGGTTCCGCCAGCCCCTCCTCCAAAGCCTAACAAGAAAGGGAGTTTGAGCAAGGAAGTCGTACCGGAAGCGAATGACTCTTCCGTGAAAATTGAAAATGTCCGACCTAGTGATGATGGGACGGAGGTCTAGAGGACTACATAGATTCGGTTTGACTTAAATATGTGGCAGGGCAGGTAGACGACCCTGTCATTGTTTGTTGTTACTCACAGTTCTTGTAAGTAACTCAAGACTAAGACTAAGACTTGTTAAGTACAAAATGTTAAACATTCAGCAGCACAGCAGCAGCATTGTGTTACAGATTATTCCTTTTACTCCTACTTCCAGACCTCTATTTAGCGCGTTAGTGTTTGAAGTCATTGTTTTTCAAAGAGAAAATTTTATCCATTTAATTTTGTAAATACGGGGAAAATGTGTAATAAGCCCAACCGTTTTTGTGTTCTCATGTTTGATAGAAAGTAAGATAAGATAAGAAGGTGCATTTACCTTAATTGTTTTTAGTTTTAAGAAAAATTAAAATTCATGGGTTATTGACACGACACTAAATAGTACACCAGGCATTTATCGACAAGCACTTAACCCTACCTTAAACTTGTTAAGCACGTGCGCATGAATATTAACTGTTACATACTGTAACATACTGTTTGTAAATTGCATGCAAATCATGCAATTATATTGTGGAGTATGGATTTACTAAAGACAAGACTCTTAAGTATGTATGTTGTAAATATTACATATATTCTGCTCGTTAGATAGGTTGATACAAATTATTAATGAAACTTTAAAGTACGAGACGCCGACGAGCAGCGAGATGTCAACAACAACAACGGTTCAATTGTGCCACATTTTTCCAAACTACTTTTTTCTAACAAATCATCCAAACTCGGAGAAGAATAGATTTCTATTTCTGTTCTACAAAGTGAAGACGACTACTTCTTTGCTGCTCTTTTCCTATAAAACATCTTCAAGTTTTTTTTTTAAGTTTTGGTGATATAAATGTTCGAAATTAGGAGACTTCACACTCATTTTTCTTCAAGAAGTTTCCACTATGGAATTTGAGTGAGCATTTTTATTTGTCCAACTATTATTGCTTGGAACGGCTGCTGTTTTCAAGATAAGAAATTTAAAATATTAGCATTTAAATGTTGTTTCCAATAATTATTATTACAACAATCAATTATTATGAATTAATCGTATTAAATAAACAACGCGTACAAAGCATGTACTTGATTCAATTTGATAATATTGTACGCTTGAAGCTAACTTGAATTTTCTCTCCACAAAGGACAACCAGTGCGCGTCGAACAATAATAATTTTAATTTTCAGCACAATCGTTTGGAAGGCCTGCAATTTGTCCGCTAAAAAAATGAAAGTGAGAAGAATTTCATTTTTCGGGGATAACATTACTGGTTATTTTGCGGTTTTTGACGTCGTGGGC